>JAFVLL020042949.1:0-57053 GCA_021397915.2 Tor tambroides
ATATATTAGACCTATAACAGAAAACTGTATTAAAGGCAGAAAAAGAGAGTCTTATAGATTAGCACGAAAATGACCTTTTTTGGTGCAAAACAACTTGCCTAACTTTATAAGTGGAGTGTAGGGAAAAAAATTATTAATAAAATTCTAATATAAAGTATATCCCTTTTAATCAATCATCTAATACAGACAGATGTCTTCATCACTGAGGATGTGTTCTGAAAGAGTTTGGTAAATGAGCTAATGGGGTCGTGCATGTCAAACGCTCTCTGGGAAAAAATTTCTCAAACTGAAATGTTGGGAGCTGATTTTTTTTTCAGCCCACTGACCCACTTTTCAATTGTTCTCAGCACCAGACAATAGAGACAAATGGTTTCATAACTAGTGCACAATACCTGTGTGTTATTCAACATTATGGTTGCGCAGGTTTTTTTTAATGTGAAGGGCTTGTTTGGGTGTCGTTTTTGTTTTTGTGTGCCATGTCTTTATGTAACCTCCCTCTGTGTCCCCCCTGTAATTTTGAAAAAGCCGATAATTTCTCACACACAAACTCAAGTTGCCCTCTCGTTGGCTCCAACGGTGCGTCAGACTCCAAGGCTGTGACGACATGAGTGGTTTCACTGATTCAGGGCTCAACCAACGACACACGCGAAGCTCATCCTTACAGCAGAGTGAGAGAGTGAGTAGCAGTCTGTAAAAGATTCAACTCATACCCCCAACTACTGTAGAGCTTAACTACATATAAGAGCAATGTTGTCTTCTGTGGTTGGCTTGGGCTGTTGTCTTACAGATGACCTTGGTAACCGCTGTTTCTTTTAAAGAAATGTTCTGGGTTAAATACAAGTAAGTCTGTGAAAAGCAGTCAGTTACCACATAAAGTAAATTCAATTTGTCCATGACAAATAAAATTTGTTTAAAATAATGTTCTTGCAATATGCATTCAAAAGTTTGAATTTTTAAAATGTTTTTGAAAGAAGTCTCTTCTGCTCACCAAAGCTGCATTTATTTGATCAAAAATACAGTAAAAACAGTAATATCATTACAATTTAAACTGACTATTTTCTATTTTAATATATTTTAATATGTAATTTATTCCCATTAGGGCAAAGCTGAATTTTCAGCATCATTACTCCAGTCTTCAGTGTCACATGATCCTTCAAAAATGATTCTAATATGCTGATTTGGTGCATAAGAAACGCTTCTTATTATCAATGTTGAATATGATTGTGCTTCTTGATGGAAACTGTGACATTTTTTGGGTTCAGGATTAATAGAAAGTTGAAAAGAGCAGAAATTGAGAAGAATCTTTTGTCTTTAATGTCACTTTTAATCAATTTATTAATTTCTTTCTTTCAAAAACCCTCACACCTTAATTTTCAATGTTAGTGTTAGTCTAATATATGAATTAGACTAATAAAATAAACTCTTTTCTGCAAGTATAGACACAAAACCTTAATCTTATACTATACTGTTGTGATAAACCTTTGTCTGTGCAGTTTTAATCAAATATTTTGACATATGTAAAGCTGGTACTTGCTCTTTAACAGGCAAGGAAACCAAAATGGGACATAAGAATCCAAAAAGGACTGTTCACATTAAGCTGATTTAACCCAGAACCTGGAACATTTGTCTCACTTCTAAAAGGATGTTTAGAGAACTTGGACAACAGAAATACACATTTTTTTCTTGTGGTTTTTTAATAATTAAAATGATTGCTTTAACAAAAATTCGAAAAAATTTAACAAATTTAACAAAAAACCTAATCCATTGCCTCGTAGGCTTCCACTATATTTTTTAAAATCATTTTCTGTGGTTATCAATGACATGCCACATATCTTGTAAAGCTTAATGAATAATTAACCCAAAACATTGCTTTAAAATAAAGCTGTCTGTAAGCTTTGGTCTTTCTGGTCGCATTGTCTTTATCTAACTGAACACTGATACTGAAAGTGTCCTCTAATGCTCTCTCCCAAACTTTTCCTTGAATCCAGCTTTTGCCTTTAGTGCTGTGATCAGCATTTTGTTCATGGAGGAGAGTGGCGGAGCACCACAAAGTGAACAAGAGAAACCGAAGGGAGCGGAGGGCAGATTAATCAGGCAACATCAAAGAGAGTAGCAGGGCGAAGGGAGGGAATGGGGCAAAAGATGAATGGAGACCAGCCGCCTGTTTGTTTGTTTTTCTTCCATACCATCCCTCAGTGCTTCAGTTGGCAGTAGGATGGCAAAACCATTGTGCAGGGGCCACATGGAACGCCTGGAACACACTGTCGGCTTCTGTTTTTATTCTGCATGCCAAAAAAGGAGGAGAATGGAAGATAGGGAGTCTCTTGCTCTTTAAGTCCATCTTTCCTTTTGATATTTTCATCTGTCTTTTGATCTGTTGACTTTTTTCCCTTTTTTTAGCATTTTGAAATATTATTCACCAGGATAACACTTAAATATTTCTCACACAGTGATGATTTTCAGATTTTCTTCTGACCAACACCCAAACTTGTATTTCAATGTACATCTTTCTCTCTCAGTCACTACACACATACATACCATAGGCTCTGCGTGAAGCACTTTGAAAGTGGCCTGCTGCTCCGCGTGCCCTCTCTGTATTCAGTTGCTCAGTTGGCTCAAAGATAACTCCAATTTGGGTCTCTCATCCTGACTGCAGACTCAGCACATGTACGTTACACAGTGTTCCTGTCTTGTCCTTTAGTTGGACTCGCTAATCTCTGCAGACTTTGTCACAAAGCCTGTCATGAGTCCACTTCAAAGAGACGCTACCAACCTGATACCATGTGACAGCTTAAAATGATTGTTCATTAGCGCTGATGAATTGAAGAGCATCTCTGGCTGTGCATTCGCTCCTTTGTTTATGTCATTCAATTGTCATTTGCCATTATTTCATGAATCAGGCCACTAAGCCTCACTTGGATCATCTCACACTTGACACACTTAAAACTGTATTAATGTCATTGCATTAAATATTAAACCAAGTGGTGTTTATTTTAAGATGTATATACATATATATTTTCAATAAAATATTTTTTAAAGTGTGATTTCTAGACTTGGAGAAGTCAGGTAAATTAATAAAAACCTAGTCTAGTTATTTCCAAGCTGTAAAATATTTTATCAAGTAGAAATTGTGAGTAAAAAATATTTTTAAAAATCTTTATCCAGTAAATCATGTAAAACTGGAAAAGTCATGGGATGTTCAAATATAGTTGGTGGGCCTTGAAATCAGAAAGGTTGCGAAACACTGGCAAAAACTATTGACTGATAAATTGTTTACATTTAAAATTGAAAAAATTGAAATGATTCGTTTGTTAATTTTTATGAGGGAGCAGTTTACTGTACCAATTAACACATAATATGTTTATTTTATTTGCATTTATTATACAGCCCAGTCAAATGGATGTCAAGTAATCACATTCATCCAAATATAACATTTCCCATGAAACAACAAGAGGACTTAGACTTTAATATACATGATTTAGTCATAGTGTTATGTATGCAGAGCTCAGCATTTGATTGATTTGATTTTGTGTATCAGCTATTGAAAAAGGACAAATTTGATTTTAACACTGAACTTCAATTTGCTTTTTTGAAACGTCACTGAAAAAGTTTTTGAAAAAGATTTGGAAAGCAACTTCTGTGACTGTCTAACAAAACCCAAACTTTTCTACGAACCCTCGACCAGTGACGAGTAAACAAATGATGAGCTGTTGTTTTTTAATGTTGTATGTTTTTATGCAATGAGGCTATGCTGAGCTGAGAAAGATGCAATGATCTGAACTGACAATATTTTAATGGAGCGCACAAAAGCGTGAAAGTGATCAAGGAGGTCGGCGTGCCTGTGATCGCCACATTCGCTCGCTTTGAACTCTCAGGGAGTAGCACAATGCTCTCATTCAGAGATTGGCTGAATGACAGATGCTCCCTCTCTCGTTCTCTCTCGCCCCCTCCTCTCTGTCTCTCTCTAACGTTAATGAATTCAAACAACCCGCCCCCTACCCATCCAGCTCTCTTTCTCTTTCCCTCTTTTTCTCTCACCACAGAACATTTCCAGCCTTGGCAAGTTCCTCATGATTTGCTCTCATCGTCTTAATGAATTCAACTGGGAGTGCATTGGCCCTGATGCCCACCCCCCCAGAGAGAGGTCCAGTGCTCTTGCATATATCTGCAGGGCTGCTCCATGCTCTTCCATTGTTCCATCAGCTTCTGTCACTGACAGATCCTCCGAGAGGGAGTGTGGGAGAAAGCTAAGCCAGCCAGGCGGTGGGAGACATTCGCCCGGCGAAAGGAGCTGTGTTGTGTCCATGCGCCTGTGCTTTTAAGTGGAACTTCTTAAGGCTGTTAGAAAAAACATTTTTCTATAGGAAGACTCACCTGTGGACAGGTGAAGTGGAATCATGGGTGTGATGTCACTGCTGCTGTTGATGGTGATTGGCTGGTGTGGTGGGGCGCCACCGGCGAGAGAAGTGTACAGAATGCCACAGAGCGCACTTAAAGGTAGGCCAGGTATTCGTCATTTTGGCTGCTTCTACATTCTTAGAAGAAAGATACAAAACTGTCACTGGGGCGGCACCCTTTCAAAAGTTACTAATATGTACACTTTAGGGGTAAATAGCGTACAAAGATGTACCTTTTGGCTTTTGTACTTTACGATACCACCCCAGTGACCGTGAGTGTAGATCCAGAAGATGCAATAACACTGTGACGTCTAAACCAATCTAATGGTTATGCTTTCCTTTTCTTTTCAATAATCCTGCTGCAAAAGAGTTGCAAATGTAGAACTTCTCCAAAAAAAAAAAAAAAAACTTTCAACCAAAATGCAACCAAAATCAGTCCTCGGCTCTTGTGTGCTATCACAGTGAGACTGTGTTCAGGAGTTTAGCGTAGTCACCACTGAGGCCAGAGTTAGGCTGTTAATTAAGATCTCAATCAGCTTTGAAGTCTCTCTCACTCTCTGGGATACAGAGAAGAGGGGATGGCTGAATGTGGATCGGTGTGTTTGAACTTTGTGTTTGGTGTCTTTAGTGCTGCTTTGAACATGAATTTGCTCACTTGTCCTGATGGAAAAACCATGACTGATAAAATACTGCACACATGTAGATTTTTTATATATAAATGTAGTTTTATCACAGCCAGTAATGTGTTCAGAAATTCCCAATGGATTTTGTTTCACTGAAGAAATCTATTCAGACTTCTTGTTTTCTGTTAAAATGTTGGTTTTCTCCCTGCCTAACAGGGAACATTCTCAGAACTTTGGCTAACATTCTGGCAAGATTCTCTCCAGTAATGTTAATAAAAAGTTCAACGTTATCTGGTCTTTAATAACATTCTCAAAATGTTAGGACAAAAACGTTATTTATATATCATTCACAGAATTCGAGAATTGTTCAGAGAACATTCAAAAGTAACATTACAGTGATGTTTGCAAAATGATAAATGGAATGTTCCCTTAATATTTTATTAACGTACACACAACCAAGAGAAAATGTTTTTAAAACATTTCAAAATCTGGACACTTTCAACATTCAGAGAACATTCAGAAACTTAATGGTAACATTAGCAAAACACTCTTAGTGCATATTTTTGTTAGTTGGGTCTCTGTCCTGTAGTTTTTGTATTTGTTTGTATGCATATCTGACCAAATATTGCATTCATATATCTTCTCTAATTCACACAAACACCAAATAAGCACAATTTTCTGCTCCTCTGAGGTTAAATGTCTCATATTTCCTCTTTATACCAACTTTTAATGTTTTCTTTCGCTTTGCTCTGTGTTGGTTGTTTTGAGGGATGTACTCACTTTTGCTTACATCGCTTTCTTCTTCTTTCTGCAGCGCTGTCTGATAGAGGAACAGTGGTGATGGAGGCTGCTCTGTCCCGCGCTCTGTCTGCTGTAGATGCTGCCGTATCGGACCGCAGCAAGGCCGAGGCAGGCTGCAGAGGGTGTGTGCCCTGTCTGTTTCAGGACTGTGGACAGCGAAAAGGCACTTGTGGTAAGCTTGACTGCATACACGCTTTCTTTGACTCTCTGATTTTAAACACGGATGTTGATGGTGGTGGTAATTCCATAGCGTCTCCAGAGGACACACAGTCAGAGCCGAGCTGTGAGGTCATATCTCGCGCCCAGCAAGAAGCTGATGAAGGAGAGAGGAGTTGGTTGCTGAGTCAGGCCTGTGGCTTCTACAAACGCCGTTGCACACCTGCACAGGTGAACAAAGACCTGTGCATCAGAGTCATGGGAGAGAGCTGCAGCGCTCGGGTCCTGCAGTGCAGTCTGCTCAACACCATGCAGAACCTGGAGCCGGCCACGCAGACCACAGCACAGGGTAACACAAAAAACACAAAAAGTAAAACTTGTAGTTTTGCTGATATATAAATAATAAAGGTTCCTTTTAATGTAATTTCAGCTATGACATTGATCACCTTACTGCAAGAGTTCTAATTATTGATGTTGCTTCCCTTATGTAGCTGTGTGTGGCCAGCGTTTCTCTGTCTTGCAAAACCTGACACAGCCTCGCTCTCGTATCATGGGGGGATCTCCTGCCCCTCTGGGCAGCTGGCCATGGCTGGTGAACCTTCGGCTGGACGGGGCTCTGATGTGTGGGGGCGTGCTGGTTGACAGTTCTTGGGTCCTCACTGCTGCCCACTGCTTTGCTGGGTAAGAGCACAAATACATATCTACATAATTAAACTTAATGTGAGGTGGGATAATTTCATTGTTGGGGAGTAACAGTTAACCGTAATCAGTTACAGTTACTGAGAAAAAAATGTGTGATTAAATTACAGTTACTTTCGAAAATGTTAACGATTACAAAGGGGGTTACATCTGAATATTTTCAGACGCACATACAGATTTAATTGATTTCTTTCCCAAATTGCATTGACTGCTCTAAAATATGAGACACCAATGTTTCAGGAGTTTAGAACACAGAGTAGGACACATGCTTAATCGATAACTGTTTCATTTTCTATTTGGGTTTATGTATATGCTTTATTTTTTAAGATTGACTGTTTTTTCAAGTTATTGTTAGATGCCATAACTGTGCAAACATTTGATTTAAAAAACAGTATCATAGCTATTAAACTATTTCTTATTATGATTTTAAATCTGTACTTAACCTTAGAGATCTCAAAGTAAAAAGAGGTGCTAAAGTCTGATCCTGTGGTGGCTGTGCTTTGAAATTAAATTCTTATAATCTTAATTCAAGTGATGAAGGATTTTGAGAAGTCTGACAGTAATCAGTGTTGAGTACTGCTGTAAAGTTAATCCTGCCTGCTTTAAATGTTTGAACCTTATTAACAGTTGAAAACATTTGTTAGAAATTTAGAAACGTAATCAAATGTAATCAGTTACATTATACTTTAATAAAGTAATTGAAATAGTTACACTACAAAGACAAAATTCTAAAGGTGGCTGTGCAATTGTCTCTCTGATGCATAAGGTCTATAAAACAGATGAATTTTTAGGTTAGCGACATCTCAAGCTGTTTTAAAATACCAGACAAATACTCACATTTAACAGCAATTAAATGTGCCATAACATTAAAAAGTAATGAACCACAGCATTGTCTTTTATCGTATTGCTGTTTTCACCATTTTATGAAAAGGATTATAAATTGTGCTGTGTGTTATTGTTTTATTCATCAGTGTACTCAAATGTTTTGTGAACATATATAATTTATCTCCCCCAATTAGGAGCCGAGGTGAGAGTTACTGGACAGCTGTGGTGGGAGAGTTTGACCTCACAAAAACTGACCCTGATGAGCAGATCATGAAAGTCAGTCGTATCATCACTCATCCGAAGGTGAAAACCAAAAAACTTTTTATTTATTTATTTATTTAAAGTAAAACCAACGCAGAATGTTTTATTATTTTTAAATGTGTCCCATCTGTGTCCAATCCTTTTCTCTTGGTGTAGTTTAACCCAAAGACATTTAATAACGACATTGCTCTGGTGGAGCTGAGTTCTCCGGTAATTCTGTCTGAACGGGTCACACCTGTCTGCTTGCCTTCTGACCTCGATCCACCAGACGGCACACCCTGTTTGGTGGCTGGCTGGGGGTCTTTGTATGAGGGTAAGAAAATCTGCATAGCTCATATTGTAGAAAAAGAGCTCAATAATGTCACGCAATGTTTGCGTAAATACTGTGAAGTGTTTGTTTATGTTTATCTCGATTCTCTGTATGTGTAGACGGTCCCTCAGCAGATGTGGTGATGGAGGCGAAGGTGCCCCTGCTGTCTCAGACCACCTGTCGCAGTGCACTGGGGAAGGAGCTGCTCACAAACACCATGTTCTGTGCTGGGTATCTGTCTGGAGGCATTGACTCATGCCAGGTATCTCCACATTATCATACTAGCACAAATGACGAGGAAACATAATATCAGCTTTACTGCATCTGCTTTATCATTTGACTAGAATCTGTCTCCTTGCATGTGTACAGGGTGATTCTGGAGGGCCGTTGATCTTCCAGGACCGTTTATCAGGACGGTTTCAGCTGTTTGGCATCACCTCTTGGGGGGATGGCTGTGGGGAGAGGGGAAAGCCTGGTGTTTACACACGGGTCACTGCCTTCTCTGATTGGGTCATGACAGAGATACAGAGTGAGTTGCTCAACATGTTGCACACACACTACTGAAACAAAGAATATCTCTACCACTGTGAGTTTAAACCCTCCCAATCTTTCTGCTAAATGAAATGCCACAAATCTTTTACATTCCATTCTCCAAATTCCAGAGTCCTTTGGGAGTCGGGAGCCCACATGTCCAGAGCTGCTTAAGACAACTGAGCTGTCTGAAGAGCAGCAGATGTCAGAATTTACCACGCTCTGCCACTTCTACACACTATCCTGCTCTTCGACCCTCGACCCCTCTGCCTGCCAGTGTCTCGCTCAGGACAAATGCCAAAACCGGTTTAAGAAGTGCCGTAAGTTATCCAGACAGTTTAAATAAAAAATCTAATTACATATTTAAACAGAATTAACCTACAGTACAGTTAAGTGCTACTTTGGATTTGCATGCTCATTCTTTATTTACAATTTTTCAGATTTTGGAATAATAGTAAAGTCAGCAAACTATGAAATAACAGCAAAGGAAATATTGACTAGCTCTGCACCCTAACAAAGTGCATTCTGGGATGCTTTTTAAACCGCATTTCAGGAGTTTGCACGTATGTTGGACACTTCGCTCATACACTTCTATGAAATTCAAATCATCAATTTAAACTAGTTTTTAAAGACATTTTTTATGTAGGCAAAATTTACTCTACACAACCTACTTCAAGCATGTTCCTAAATAAAAGGCTTAAATTAAATTTTAAGATCATAAATTTAGTTACATACTGCATGGCCAAACTTGACTCTCAGTGTACTTTAATCAAAAATACAGTAAAAACAGTAACAGTGAAATATAGAAAACGGTTTTCTATTTTAATATATTTTAAAATATATTATCCTTCCCTCCATCTATTGCCTTTCTCACAGTCTACTGTCTTTCTCTCTACAGAGTTGCATTCCTTCCTGCAGACTCTGCTGGACTTGCTTCAAAGAGCCGATGACTATATCAGAGATAAAGTCGATCTGACCTTCTTCACTCAGACGCTTCCTCAGTTGGTGGAGAATGTGTACAGCTCCGCTCATATACCACGAAGACGCAGAAATGCACTTAAAACAGGTAGAGCCATTAAACCTTTCTGCACTATACTTGTACAGCCAATCAGGGCTCAGGAGGCATATACAATGCTTTCCAGAATAAAGTAGCTTCTGTATACATATCTGTATGCATCATTCTCCATATTGTTATTCTGAACCACATATTATTCTCAAAGAGCAGGCAGGCCGGCCAGCACTATTCCAGCAAGTGGGCCCCCTGGTGGATGACTGGGAGAGCTACCTTACAGGCATTGCTGAAGATCTGGATCAACACAAAGAACTAAAGAACTCACAGGAACTGTCTCAGGAGCAACAACTCTTCACACCGGTAAACTTGTCTAATTTTAGATATGGTTTTAGATGCAGCATGTTCACTACATTTTTGTTTAAGACAGACATTAATTAACAATCAACTAAAACTGGTGGTGATTTGATGAATTTCCAGGATGAGGACAGTGAAAAAGCACCTCTTCAGCAGCTTGACGGGTCACTGCGCTCCTCCATTGCTGCGCTTCGTTCCAAACTAGAATCATTGCGCATTCCTGTCATACCAGAATTGGACCACCTACTGTTTCAGAGGGATTTCAACATTCCCACCAGTGGAAAACAACAGGATAATAGTGCAAGATCTAGTGAGTCTGTATTGTCAGCTGACATTTGGACTGCTGTTATATATAAATCTCTGAGAGGAAGCGGCACAGGAAGTGTCACAGGACGTCTGGTGATGACAGCATCCCCTTGGGATGATATGGGTACAACATCTAGATCTGTAGAACCTTCGACACAACCGCTGAAACTCAAGAACTGGGAACCTTCTGACTCAATGCTTGAAAAACACGCTCTCCCTACCCAGATGCCCCTGCTTCAACAGCCACTCAAAAGTAAGAGTTAATGGGAAATTGAGTGTTAAAATATTGAGGAAGTCTAACAGGAAACCTTAGTTTTTAGAAGTTCTTAAAAGGACTTTTCTACAATAACTGAATTTTTTTCACCTGTTAAATTCAAATCATATATACTTTAAAAAAGAATTCATGTAAATGACTGAACAAAAATACAAGCGGAATTTAAACTCTCAAATGGCCTATAATATATTAATGATATTATTATTAATAATAATAAATACTTGTTTTTATTTTACAGTGCAGTTGTATTATTGCAATAGTAATACTTAGATTAGTTTCATTTTTAAAAGAAATAATAATAATAAAATAATAAAATTATTTTGAATAATAACAAAATAACAACAACTATTATTATTATTATTATAATTAGTAGTAGTAGTCAAAGTATTGCAGAATGATGTTAAACCATGAATGTCCAGGCTAATAGACTAATAATTGTTTCAGAGCTCCTGTGGAGGAGAAAGAGAGATCTACAGAAACGAGGAGCCAATGACAAAGGTACAGTTTCTTGTTTCATTAACATTTAGCATTTCTATACATTGGAAATTGTGTTATGGAGCCGTCATTCAGCTGCGGCATTCATATGCTTTGAAAAGAAATATGAGGTTAATATTAAATTTATTTGAAGGAATATGAGTTTTTATTATGTTTTTAAAGACTGTGTTGTAAGGCTTTGTTCTTTGTGTTTTGTAGTTTGCTCAGGAGTAACTGAATCAGCTCAGCTGGTCAGCACCACCAAAGAGATGTACAACTGGATCCTGGCTGTTCCATCTTACAACATAAACATGATCTTCCAGGAGGTGAGTCTGTGTGTGTCGTAGAAGGTACTAGAATTAATTTACAAGTAAAAACATGATACTTGCATATGTGTTTTGACAGATAGACAGATACACATACAAGTGTATATTTACTGAAGTTGTGATAGATTTTCGAATCTATTGCTGTTCAAAAGTTTGGGGTCTGTAAGATTTTGTAATGTTGAAAGTAGTCTGTTCTCCTCACCAAAGCTGCATTTATTGGATCAAAAATATAGTTTAAGAAAGTAATATTGTAAAATATACATTAAAATGTGACACTTTGTTTTAATATATTTTAATGTAATTTATTCCTACATGGAAAAGCTGAATTTTCAGCATCATTACTCCAGTCTTCAGTGTCACAGATCCTTCAGATCCTTGTGTGGTGTTGTTTTGGTGCTGTATTTTAATCCTGTATGTATCTTATTGTGTGTGTTCATCATCTCAGGTGCTGGTTGACCTGAATTCTAAGAATGAACATGGTTTGTATCAGTCACGGATCAAGGCCACTGTTGGTGGGCGACCTTTGACCTTTTACAGCTTGGTGGGTTTGGAGAATGAGGCGTTCTATCGCAGCATGCCACGCATCATTGCCGTCACCATTGATGCTCTCAAAATGTAAAACACACTCATATACACCGCTGAAATTATACTTGAGCTGAAATGACATCCTGACATTGAGCGTTATTACATCCTAAACTCTCTAATGTGACCTGCTGCTATGGAAATGATTGGATGGGACCTCCTTTCTAGAGTCACTACAGGACAGTTGACACTTTTCTGGAGAATGAAGGTTCTCAGTTGGTCACTGCGTACTGAGACTGGACTGACGGTGACAGTATGTCCACCTTAACTTATTTCACAGTGACAGAGGTTGATCCTCCTGTCTGAGCTGCAAACTGTACAGATATAATATTTGATATTTGTTATATATTTATTTGTATTACTTTGTATTTTTTATATGAAAACAAATCATTAAAAATATACAAATGAAATGGAGTTAAAAATGTAACTATATTTAAATAAATTTTGTCTTTATGAGCTTGTCGGGTATTTCTTTCTTTCTTTCTTTTAAAAAACACACAATGACTTCATGACAAAATTCTTAAAAAAAGACCCAAAGACAAAATATACATGTATTTCACACCGTTCCAATCTTTAATTCCTGTCTTTTGACCCTGTTGTATTTGTTAAACCTTCTTTTAATTTCTACTGTTATAGACTCTCATGTAACATTTCTATTTCAGATTTATTTGTTGGGAATTGCTGTGAGAAATCACCTTATTTAAAGGCTTGTTTACCTCCACTGAAACTGCACTTGCTATGATCATGTCAGTTCATGGCAGCTGAACATCTCTGTCAGCAGGCAGCAGCACTGGAAAACTTAGGGGGGCTTTTTTGTTGGCTCAGATTTAATGTCCGAGGTGTTTTAGCATACGGGAACTGTACTAATTGTGCTGTTCCGCAACAGGTGTCCCTACATTACTAACAAACGTCATTCTGATTCTTTATTTGGAGCTGATGACAATCCTCTGGGCTTCAGAATGAGCACTAAACATTCTGGAGGATCCTAAAGGAACACTGAGAAATGGCATGCTGCATTAGTACTTGATAGTTGAACGTTGGAGCTCATTGTCTGTTCCACCCATGTTCCCTTTAAAAAGCATGCTTAAGTGGTTTATTCAGAGCAATGTAAATTCACTTTCAGTGCCAATAAACTGTAGTTTCACAGGTTGACGTTTCTATAATCCTTGAGTGTGTGTCGGGATCAATTTATGCCCCCCTGTACTTATGAATGGATAGAAATAATGCAAGAGATGGGGTGGTGGATGACAGAAGAACTGTCTCAGAAGTGATTCAAACAGCTGTTCATATATTCTGCGTAATGATTGACAGGATTGGATGAACTAGCTCCTCTCACACTCTAGTTTAGAATTTCATTTTAACCCATCTCTTGCCAATCTCAACAGTATTCTATTCTATTCTATTAGAATGGAATTATATGGAAAGTTTTTGTATTAATAAGCCCTTTATCTCTGATCCTCAAACAAACAACCAGTCTAGAATCCGTCATTCAAAATTCCAATGTTAAAAATAAACCTCAGTACTCATTGGTGAAGGACTGTAATGTACTGGGTTGCAACACATGATATTTCTGAACTCTCTGTCTATAATCAGATATTATGATCCCTTGTTACAGCTTTACACATGAAATTCATAGTTTAATCAAAGGATGTCGAATAAAGAATCCATCCATCAATCCCCAGTTCGCTCATTGGCTAGTCTGTCTGTCTGTTGTTATATTTATTTATTTGTTTGTTCAAACTGTTCATTTACACTAGACACCAGGTGAACAGCTTATGAGGCAATAATATCTATTCTGATATTCACACCAGCAGCTCATATGCTTAAAATTGCTGTTATACAACAGTTCTGTAAAACAGAATTTTAAGTGACTTACTTTTTATAATATTACCAGTTACTTTTTTTTGTTCCACTAACTGAAATAGCTCCAAAAACATCCAAAGCTGTTTTTGAATGAATCAGTTGAGTGAATGATTTATTCATAAAGACAGTTACTGTATATGTTTCTTTTTAATGAATCTTGTTTTTTTTTAACAAATCAGTTAAGTGAATGATTAAATGACTCAAACAAAACCATTTTGATTTCCCTAAAAAAGACAATGACTTTTTTGTCAGAATTTTGTTGGAAAAAATGGACAAGTATCCAAGTTTCTCATTTGATGTATCTCCAAGACATCTTAAAACATTGTTGACTAAGTGCAGCTGTCATAAATTTCTGCCTCAGAGATACCATTAAGTTTAAAATAATTCTCTAGAGGATGTGATTAGCACCTGTTGACCCACAGTACAGCTCACAGATCTGCTCACACACTCAAACATTCCAGACAACTGTCTATCCATACATAAAACATGGATAAACTCTTCACTAAACACCTCAAGATCCGAATTGGAAGCAAAACCAACTTTTCAATTTGTAAATGAAGGAATTTATGGTGTTATGACCCTCTTTGTCTCCCCAGACGACAATCGTTAGACAGAGATGAACATATGACAGCTGATGACACACGTCCTTCCACAAATCATGCCTGGGATACCATCTGTGCACTGAGTTGTGGGAAATACTATAACCTTATCTTTCTGCTTTACATCAGAGAGAAACAGACAGAGAGAATACAACTAGTTCCTGTGACTTCACTTTGAGGTCTTCGGTGTGTGTGTGTGTGTGTGTGTGCGCATGTGTGTAAAGTGACAGCTGACAATGTGAGAAACTGTATGGGTACAGACTGTACGGGCATTCTGAAAATAACAATGAGGATTCAAGTTTGGAACCACACCTCTTTTTCCCGTAACCCTTCCCATTCCTAAACAACTGTGTTTCCCTCACACACACTCTGACTAGGTGCTGGAGAGCCCTTCTTCACTAATGCTGCTCTGAGGATATTAGACATGGATCTGATCTCTTCTACGAAAACCGTCTGGTTATGGACCCTTCTTTCGCTCTCATTCTCAGGTAATAATACAATGTGTTTTTCTGAGTTCTGAGGGTTTGTGATGCACAAAGTCGCATTGATTATGAAGTGGTGAAGTTTTCAGTGGCTCACTATGGGTTTGTTCTAAAGCTTGATTTAGAAATCCAGCTAATCCAGTTCAACACATGCAGATTGTCTTAATATGTTGTAAAAAGCAAACTGAAAAGAAATTCTGGTGGACAAATCCTTTATAGTACCACTGGTCTTTACATGTTCACACTCTGTCTTTATTAAGTGTTGAAGTTAGAGAATGGAGTGTCAGCATGCTAAACTGTCAAACAGGGTGTTAAATAGGGTGTTAAATCCTTGTTGATTTACACAAGTATTACATACAGTAAAAGCTTGCCATGTCTATAAACATATATCTGCTTTAGTAGTAAAAATATATTTTTTTTTAAACTGTAAAAATGTAATGTGTACGTACACAGACCAACCAAGACTAAAGGTCAGCAAGAAGACTATTCTGAAAAGAATTTGGAAAAACAAACAAACAAAGACTCATAGCACAAAACGTTGAACCCTAGGATTCAATACAGCAGGCACAACATGGTATTTGGACACATAAGGCACACTTAATACATATATGAATGTCATTAGTTTACATAATAGAAGAGGGGGAAAATACAAACATCCAAAACATGTTCAACAAGCACAGGACCAAAACAGAAGACTTGATAACTAATCGCAGCAATCTTTTTTTTTTTTTTTTTTTTTACAGTGAGCACTCAAAGTTGTAGTTGTGCATAGTTATGTGCAACAAAACATTTTTTTTTTTACCTTAACTAAATGTGTGGAAAAGTTTTCCTTATTTAAATAAATTTAAGTGAACAGGTTATTTTTTGAGTGAAGGTACAATAACATTTTTTGATGAATAATAAAATGAGGATTAGATTGACATGGTATGCTGTGTGTTTCAGATGTGATCTGTAATCTAGAAGGATCTCTGCACAAAGATCTAACGGTGGGATACAACAAGAACATACGGCCTATGGAGAACCATGGTGACATCACCGATGTAAAGATCAAGATGACCCTCACAAACCTAATTTCTCTGGTAAAGCTCTGCATGTGTGTGTGTATACACAAAATAAATATATGTTTAATATGAGACTCTGTGGTTTATCATTCTTTCTTCATGTCCAGAATGAGAAAGAAGAGACCCTCACCACTTGCGTTTGGATTGAGATGGTAGGAGTGATCACATCTGTCTATATGTACAGTACGCTAAACAGTGATTTCAGCGCAAAATACCTTTCTTCCTGTTTCTCTTTCCAGAAATGGCATGATTATCGACTCCGCTGGGCTAACAGGACAGGGTTTGAGGTCTATGAAAACATCACACGCATGCGTCTTCCCTCTAAAGCTATCTGGCTGCCTGACATCGGCCTGGAGAACAAGTGAGATTGAAGATTGATTTGATTATGCAGATTATCCAACAGGCAGAAACACAGAATTGAACTAAGTGCTAAAAACGTTGCAGTAAAAATCCCTCATCATCATCTCACAGTCTCTTCAACTTTGTTGTGGTTTTTAGTTGTGAAAGTAACTAGTCTGAAACATCAAATTAGTCCATCAAATGTGACCTATAAAAACCTGTTTGTGTATGTTTGAAGTGTGGATGGGCGTTTTGAGGTGGCGCTCTATACTAACGCTCTGATAGACCCTGATGGTAGCGTGGTCTGGTTGCCTCCTGCCATCTACCAAAGCTCCTGTGCCATCAAAGTCAACTACTTCCCTTTCGACTGGCAGAACTGCAGCATGGTGTTCAGGTATGGCTGATACATCTGTCTTGAAAGTGTTGACTGGTGGAAATACATGAAAATATGACAAACAGCTTTATTCTGGCTTTCACTCTAATTGCTTTGGCAGGTCGGAGACATACAATGCCAATGAAATTAAACTGATGCTGTCTGACGAGGACAACGTCACCATGGAGTGGATTGAGATTGATCCAGAAGCTTTTACTGGTACTAAACCTCCTGTGGCACATTATTTTTTACCATCAAGACAAAAATTTTAAGTCCTGCAAACCTTAGTAAACATGAACTAAAATTACAGTCAATTTGCCAAACAGCTATCCATGCCAGATCACAAAATGTAACTATATTATCACCCAGCTCTTAATATAAAGTTGGATATACTTGTTTAGGGTGATATATACTATATGTGACCCTGGACCACAAAACATGTCTTAAGTAGCACAGGTATATTTGTAGCAATTGCCAAAAATACATTGTATGGGTCAAAATTATCGACTTTTCTTTTATGCCAAAAATCATTAGGATATTAAGTAAAGATCATGTTCCATGAAGATATTTTTAAAATTTCCTACCATAAGTATATCAAAACTTAATTTTTGATTAGTAATATGCATCGGAACTTCATTTGGACAACTTTAAAGGCGATTTTCCTCAATATTTTGATTTTTTTGCTCCCTCAGATTCCAGGTTTTCAAATAGTTGTATCTAGGCCAAATATTGTCCTATCCTAACAAACCATACATCAACGGAAAAGCTTATTTATTCAGCTTTCAGGTGATGCATAAATCTCAATTTAAAAAAACTGACCCTTATGACTGGTTTTGTAGTCCTGGGTCACATATATGATATCTCAACAGTTTGATTACTTGATTCGTCACAAAAAGGAAAACTATTTATTGCCCAGCATTCTAAAATGCTAAAACGTGGCTTAATGCATTAAAACAGTGTTTTAAAAAGATCAAACTCAGAAAACACATTATTAATAAATCACACGATGTACAGACAAGCAGATATGAGCCCATAATACAAACGCAACACGTTTAATTACTTAAGCCACGTTAAGCATTTTTCACGATAAGAATTTTGTCCCGCTCTATGCTATAAGGCAAGATATTAAAGGTGCAGTTGGAGATCTCGGAAAATGCTAACTTTAGCCTGATAGCACTGAAAGCGAACGTCCCACCCTCCCTGCAATCGCCATCCAAAGCCACGCCCCCTGAACGCACATACGCTCAAAGAGCAGAATACCAGAGACAACATTAATTACTGCAATAGACTACATTAACGGTTGTTCTATTCAACCGTAAGTCATTAAGTGCCCTGCGAAGTGGACATCACCAGATATTCTGCCATGATTCCAGTTCAAAGCGAGTGTATATGTTCCATACAAAGGGCATTAAAGTGTGCGAGACGTGAATTAAATAGTATTTATTTACAGAGGTATGTTGTCACACTTCACACTTCTCTAGTAAGTTTCGTCTGTGTGTGAAGTTGCTGCGCAGCGCAAATCCGTAAGTGTAAATAAGTGAATCCGAAGTGAAAAAACTTCAACGGATTTCCCCTGCTCAGGGAGTAGGAACACTGTGTAGGGAGCATGTCGATCGACACAGTTCATGCACGTAGCTCTCTTCTAACCAGCTGGTTATCTGATTCAGGTGTGTTAACTAAAGGAGACTAAGCAAAATATGCAGAACGGGGAGCGCGAGGACTGGGATTGGGAACCACTGGGCTACATCATGTGTCATTCATCGGTGAGAAAACATAATAGCACAGTTAGTAAAAGTACTACAATACCAGGAAGGAAGATCGGGTTGTTGATGTTTGCCTGCCATTCTTGCTCTATCTGCAGGGTGCACAGAGGTACACAAATACATACGCTGACAGACAGGTAGGAAAGACAATTAAAACGCTCGGATCGAGTGTTTTGATTGGACGAACATTTCTTGGTCCTACACCTTCCACAGAATATATAAATACAGATAAATACATTTAGACCACTTAACTTAATGATTACTATCAGGATGTGAAGAGACTTTCAACCAGAATAACAAAAAATGTTTCTGAAGACAATCACCAATGGCACCTTTAACATAATGATTTTCTGTAAAGCTGCTTTGAAGCAATGTCTGTTGATAAGTGCTAGGCTATATACATTTTATTTGACTTGTTTTACCGTTAATTCGGCACCACAAATGCTATTGAACACTACTTGGAATGTTTTCCAGAGCATTATGGTGGTTAAGATATTCTAAAGGTGCTGAAACAGCGTTATTTCGGCAAAATTTCTCAGACCATACTATTTATTGTCAATAGTGTACCGATCTAGGAAGCACAGCTCACGATATGACACTTTAAAACCAAGCAGCCTTCTGTTAATCAGTTTTATGCACAGTACAAATAAATACAATTACTTTTAAAAGTAAAATGACATTTTAACTTACCCCGGAAAACATGTTGATGTCTGAATTCTGGATATTCTTTCTTCTCACAACCAGTTTAAAGGTTTTTTGAGCAATTACATTAAAACGTAATATCACATCGCTAGCCTACTCAGCAAGCCTCACAATTTGAGGTTTTATTCATAAATTATTCAGAGTGATTCACACACCAAAGTTTCATTGATGTGGTGAGATCCCTAACCCAGAGGAAGAGTTACAGTAGGCTAATGCTTGCCTCAGCAAACACCACTAATAACTATACTGTTCATTAACATGCATTTTGTTCTGTGCCCTGATTGGTCAGAGAATGGGGAATGGATTATTAAGCATCGCCCTGCTAAGAAGGTCGTGAACAGGCGATATAGCCCAGATGATTTGGAGTACCAGGAGATCATCTTCTTCCTCGTCATCCAGAGGAAACCGCTGTTCTACATCATCAATATCATCGTGCCCTGTGTCCTCTTCTCATCCCTTGGGCTGCTCGTCTACTTCCTGCCGGCCAAAGGTCAGGCTCCATAGCAAATGCTAACAAATGTCACTGTGGCTGATGTCCAATAGGCTTGCTATTTCAACAAGTTCTTACAATTTTTTGGGAGAAACTAGCCATTGACCAGCAGGGACAATAGGAAAAACTTGTAAATAAATGTCTTTATCAATGAAAAACATGAACTAATTTGCATCAAGATAATCAAAATGAAGTGAATTAATAACTTTAACAGTAAGACAATCACTTTAACCTAGCCTGTGATTCAGTTATGAAATGAATCAGTTTATGATCAGTATGTTGAATTGATTGTTTGTTTTTAATAGCTGGAGGACAGAAATGTACTATGACCATTGCAATCCTGCTCGGTCAGACTGTCTTCCTGTTCCTTATTGCCAAGAAAGTGCCAGAAACTTCCCAAGCTGTTCCTCTCATCGGAAAGTGAGTCTGTGCTTTTATTCACTCATCAAACCTTTTCAGCAGTTTCTCATAAACTTGTGTTCAGTGTGTGCAACATAAGATAAAAGAGTTTGTGTGTTCTAGCACACATTTTCTAGAGCAATTTATGTTCTTTTGGCAGGTATCTGATGTTTGTGATGTCAATGACCACAATAACTGTGATGAACTGTGTGGTGGTGTTGAACTTTTCTCTACGAACTCCAAACACCCACCCCATGAGCAACACCATCAGAAAGGTACAATAGAACTATCTTAACCATTTTTTACTTTATACATTTTGTCTAATCCATAAGGGCATGATGAAAAAGTTATTATTGGCTACTCAGGTCATGCTGAACATCCTTCCTCGTCTGCTGAGGATGACGATGCAGCGCTGGACACCTGAGCAGGAGGAAGGGGATTTTAAAATGTTTGCCCTGGGCAGCGGCACTCCGCTTCGCCGCAGGAGACGAAGCTCTTTGGGATTAATAGCAAAGGCTGATGAATACATGTTCAGAACGGCACGCTCAGAGCTGATGTTCAGTCGACTGAAGGAGAGAAAGGGGCTGCTGAAGAACACTTTAGAGAAAATACGTGAGTTTACAATTATGAACACACAATAATTCAAAAGTTTGGGGTCAGTAAGTTTTATTTATTTTTGGAAAAAAATTAATACTTTTGTTCAGAAAGAATGCATTAAATTGATTAAAAGTAACAGTAAAGACATTGATAAGGTTAGAAAAGATTTTAAAGTAAATATTTAAAAGAAGTGCTTCTTTTGTATCCTAAAAAAATACATCATAGTTTCCACAAAAATATTAATCATTACCATTGTTTTCAAGATTGAGAAAAAAGACTAGAGTAATGGCTGCTGAAAATTCAGTTTTCCATTACATATATATTTTAAAATATATTATAATCAAAACTGTGTTTTTTATTATAAATTGTAAAAACCTACCAATATATAATTTACTATATTTTTTTCCTCTTTTTTTATTTTTCATGCAGCATAAAAGACTTCTGTCAAAAACATTACAAAAAATATTTTTAAATAATTTGTGCATTTAATAGTAAATAAATCAAACATTATATATTTTTAGTGTTATATATACATATATATATATATATAGAGAGAGAGAGAGAGAGAGAGAGAGAGAGATTTAGATACTAAAATAATGAAAAATATATTATTAAATCAAATGCTTCCTGTTAAAACTAAATGGCATTTTCAATAATGTTTATTTTCTGCAATATAGTTTCTAGCCTTAAATTTGCTCTTTTTTGGTCTGACCTCAGAAAATGGTCTGGGAGGGAACACAGCACAGGACCTGGAATCCAGTTTGGCTTTGGCTTCACCAGAAGTGCAGCAGTGTGTGTCTTCCTGTAAACACATTGCAGAAAGTGCCAAGCACCAGAATGACTTTCAAAGTGTGAGTGACTGTTCCAGAATTCTCCAAACATGAGGCTGAATGTCTCTCATTTACACAAGAACAGTGGATGTTTGTGTTGGGGTTTAACTTTCTAATCTCAGCAAAACTAGTGTTGATGTCTGAATTCCAGTCATCCTTTCTTCTCCTTTCTTTTCTTCTGCAGGAAAATGAAGAATGGTTTCTGGTTGCCAGAGTGATTGACAGGATGTGCTTCATCGTCATGGTTCTACTGTTTATACTGGGCACCATTGGAATCTTCCTGATGGGACATTTTAACCAGGCACCATCTCAGCCCTTCCCTGGAGACCCCAAAAAATACTTGCCTGAAATCTCACCTGGAGACATCACAGGCTGAATGCAAGTTTAAAACCAAACGATAGACTCAGAGACACTCTAGCAGAAGTCTGGAGGACTTTGTTGAAGATGCTCTGGAGACAGAAAGCCATCAGATTGTTCTATGCAATGGCAAAGGAGCTGTCAGCACTTCAGTTTAGTAGTGCTGCAGGCCCACAAAAGTGATCGAAGGTCTCCAGAGAAGAGAGTTGGTTGGATCCGAAGTCATTTGAGACTTAAGTTGGCTTTGATGAGATGTTGATGATTATGAAGGTCATGCTATTTGCTTGTCAATGTCTTTATCAGCTTTCATTTTCTGTAGTGATTCAACAGTTGATGCTTTCCTGAAAATAAAAACTGTAACCTTCTCTCACACGTAGATGATGATCTTCTGCATGAAATCATGTGAATTGTTTCAGGTTAGGTAAAGTCACTCTTCTACCCCCCACTAACTTGAGGAGGCTCTTAACTGCATGGCTGGCTGGTGCTTTTCTGTTTGACAAAGACCAGATCCGGGAAGGAGAGAGCAGGGCAGGAGGGGGTTGTTTGATGTAGGAGTAGCTTTACAACTACTAACACAGTATTTGAAGCTTGTCTGGAAGCTGTTTCTCAGTAAAGGAAACCCTTATTCCATCACTACAGCACCTGCCCAGCAGCTCCTAAAACCTCAGGACCTCAAATGGTAGGATATGTCCTCTTACTGTTGATGTGTCTGTTTAGCAGCTGAATTTTTTTTTTAATTCGTTGCTATTTTTATGGTTTCCTAGAAAAGCTTTTCACACAAAAAACCCTTTTAATAAAAAATGCTTTTATTAGAATCAAAATGGGCTTTTTTTATTTTTTTGTTTGCTTTTAAAATCAATTTTAATGTGAATATATACGTATTTCTTAAATAATTAGCATATGTAATAGTATATAATAATATAACGCTGTTAAATTATATAAATAGTAGTAAATAATGTATAAAATTCCCTTTCCTTTCCCTAAATAGTTTCTTCTTAAATGCAAATATATAAATAATTTTTAATAATGTTTTCATTGTTAATTTTAGGTAACATTTTTGTATTTTTAGTTTATTATTTATTTATTTAGTTTTTTTTTTTTGGTACACTCACATTTGGTCATTCTGACCCCTCCCCTACTTTTTTCACATTTAATACCTGTTTCACGTGAAAATACATTATATTATAGAAATAAAACGGGTTTACACTGATTTTCAGTGACATATGACAAATATTTACTTTGACTTTCATATGCCATGTTTTTACCTGCTGTGTTTTCGCTCTCTCAATCAGGCCTCCCCATCTGTGACCACTCAGCCTCTTCCCTTTGGTCTGGAAAGGGAGAAACATATTGACATGCTCTTCAGAGCTTTCAACAGGCAGATTAGACCTACTACAGACATGCAGGACCTCACTCGTGTGCTGCGGGATATAGGCAGGACAAGAGGAGAGGATGGAAGACCTGGATGGAAAGAGACAGACAATGAAAGACCGGGAAAACAGTCACGAGACTTCATATTACTGCCAGACCAGAACTGCAAGGTGAATAAAACGTCTGTGAAATAAATTTAGATTAGACTATTTAAATTTTTTTTTATTAAAAATAACCCCTTTAAAGATGATGTTTAACAAAAATTGTAACTTTAAATGTTTTTCAACAATTTTTCAAACAGAAAATTATTAAAAAGACAGACACTGAATGGCTTTGAAAAGACAATTATATAATTAATAAATAATTAAGATAATGAAAATACACGACCATTCAAAATTTTGAAGTCAGTAATTTATTTATTTACTTTTTTAAAGAAATGTATATTTTTATTTAGCAAGGACGTTGTATATTAAAAATGACATTTATAATTTTATAAAAGATTTCCATTTAAAATTTAAATGCTGTTCTTTTCTGTCCTTCAAAGAATAATTATAGAAACATATTTCCACAAAAGCATTAAGCAGCACAATCGTTTTTAATATTGATGATAATAAGAAATGTTTCTTGAGCACCAAATCAGCATATTAGAATGGTTTAAAAAATTAAATAATATTTGTAATATATTAATAATTTTTTGGTGTCACCTAGTCTTTAAAGGAGTATTCAAAAATATTTCCATCCCTGTTTTGATTTTTAAATTTAATATCATTTTATTTATGAATAGTGGAACAGCTTGGACTTTATTTGAGATACAGTATATCATTTCCTGTGTAAATATAAAAAGGTTCATTAAAGGTTTATATTTCTGTAATATCTCAGGTCCTCAGTGTGTAGCCCAAAGAACATACAGCATTTCCACAGAAAGCAGTGATCAGCTCTTTGTGGCTGTGGAAGGTAAATATAAGAGACAGGATGTGTGTCGTTCTTTAAATTGTCATATTGTGTATCAGTCTCTACATTGTCAAAACAGCCACATATAAACTTTGAACACAACTGTGTCACAAACCTCTTTTTGTGTTCCTGACTCTGTTAGAGAGCTCATGCATGTGTATGCAATGCTGCGGTCCAGCTCAATCCTGTTCACTACAAGGCTTTGATAAGGACGCAGAGTGTGTCTTTCTGTTTGAGAGGCCCCTGAGAGCAGAGATGTGCTGGCTTGGCTGCTGCCTGATGGAAATAAGGGCCTATACACCAGAGAGAGAGAGCTTATTGGGACAGTTCACCAAAGGTAGAACAGATCTTAGTTTCATGCAGCGAGAATATTAATCCGCACTGCAAGAATCAGCCACTTAGACAGGAAAAAGCCATCTGATCGACATGTAAAACAATTAACTGTGGTTTTACATGATATTTAGCGAGCTTGACTATACAGATGCAACATCCCAGTGTTATAACAAAATATCAGCACACTTGTCCTGATCCAGAGTTATTTTAGAATCACTGAGATGCAATTATAAGGTTTCATAAATAATTTGAATTAGTTTCTACTTGCTTATTTATTTTAGTTTTTATTTTAGCTAAAGTATTATATTTTAAATGTAAGTTTTAGTACTTAGTAGTTGTTGTGTGTTTTTGTCATTTTTATTAGTTTTTGTTTACCTGGAACATATACAGTATATCATTTTCATTTCAGTATTAGTTTTAGTTATTTTACTATATCAAGTTAATTGAAAATGAGAAATGTTGCCTTGGGAACTAGCTTTATTATGATTTTATGTTTTCATTGTAAATTTAAGTTGTAGTACTTAATACTTTATTCATTTTAATTTCAGTTTTAGTTACTTTAGTATATCAAGTTAAACTAAATGAAAATGAGAAATGTTGGCTTGGGAACTAGTTAACATAAAATACTATCATAGTTTTATTAATATTTTTAATTTGTTTTTTATTTTGCTTTTTTATTTACATTTTTACTAAAGTTGCATGCATGAAACAAACATTTTTTATTAGTTTTTTTATGTCAGTAGTTCTAGTTTTTTTAAGTTTACTATATGAAAATGAGAACGGTTGCCTTGTGAACCAGGCAAAATAAAGTGATTTTATTTTATTTTATTTTTCAGTTAACATTTATTTTATTTCAAGGAACAAAAAAAAAAAGTTTTTTTTATGGATTTAATTTTAGTTAACTGCTGTATAATAGCCCTGGTCCAATCATATTAGTTGACCGGATCTAACTGTTGTCTAATGGATGAAGTAATCTCCTGTACTGTAAATCTGTTATGCAGACAGAGCCATCCACATCATGTGTCATCATGATGCCAACTATTCTGTCAGATAAGGTCACCATTGTGTATCTACTAACTGCGCCCAACAAAAAACCCTCCAGTAACCTCTCTCAGACTGAATAGGGAGAGATGTGGTGCATTTTCTGAGATGAAACCATCAACATGACCTCCTTCTCAGGACAGCCATGAACACAGACCATGCCATGTTTGTTTGTTGTCACACATCGAGCCTTTCAGCATCAAGTCATATCAGTCTAACATAATATCAGTCACACACAAATGAACATTCACGAGGCTCAGAGAAAACTCTTCTTATGCGATCTTCTAAAACCAAAAGACTGTCCTGAGGTGTTTATCAGGTGAAGCATGTTCACGCCATATTTCGAGGTCTGTGACTCTGAGGGCATCTCAGCTGTGAGGATCCAGGGTTCCTGTTGCAACACTCGCTGCCTCTCTGAGCAGGAGCTGCAGGTCAGAAACCCTCCAGCAGGCCATTTGTATCACACACCTTTTACATGCAGTTCTAATTATACTCTGTTCTAATTATTCTCATGTATTGGGGGCATCAGCTGGTTTCCAGTATTGGTGAGAGTATTGGGCGCATATGGAAAAGGTGGCCTGGATATAATGAGGAATGTAACATGGATCATGAGTATTTTGGACTGGATGGTAAGAGTAATAAACATGTTCATATCAAGTGGTCTACAACAACATAACAATGAGTGACCTAGAAATGCATAATCTTAAATGTGTGCGTGTGTGTGTGTGTACATTTTTGTAAACATTTACAGTCTCTTTTGATTATCTCTTTTTATTTAATGCATTATTGCTGAATAAAAAATGGAAAAAATCTCTATCTATCGATCTATCTCTCTCTCTCTCTCTCTCTCTCTCTCTCTCTCTATATATATAATATATATATATACACACACATACATACATATATACACATATAATTCAATAAAAATATTTAAAAGTGTGTGTATATATATATATATATATATATGTGTGTGTGTGTGTATATATATAATTTTTCAGCATTATTTGATAAATAGAAAGTTCAAAAGAAGTACATTGGAATTACATTTTTGTAACATTCTACATTTTACTGTCACTTTTGATCAATTTAATGCATTATTGCCAAACTATTTTTTTCATTCATTCATTCAAAAAAAAACTTAAAAAAATATTTTTGCTTTTTTAAAATGTAAAACATTTAAATTGATCAAAGCATTAAACTGATCTAATGTGACAGTAAAAATGTATAAATATTTTTTAATTTAATATAATTTTTACTACACAATTTTAACCAGTGTTCCTAGTTTGCTTATAGGCCAAACTAATTGTAGATCCCTTTACACCTCTAGAATTAGTTTTTGCTACTAGTGTGATATACTGTAGCGTGGCTATTTTCAATTTGTAGCTACAGCTGAAAGAGTGGTTAAAAACATCTCTTTCTCTCTCAGTGCCTCAAGGAATGAATTTGAACACCAAAGTGCTGTTACTAGCTGCTGCCTTCCTTCTGGTAAGTTGTCAACAACATGATGTTTTATTAATAACTGATTTATTGTTTATCTTGTTCTGTTTGCAGAATCAAATGTTTTTTGAGATGTTAAGTGGAAATGCTGAAGCTTCAAGGACATGAAAGACATCTGCTTCACCTGCTCTCTTCAGCTCTGAAGTGAAGTGTGAACCCAACAATATAGAACTATGGTGACTCATAAGATGGAGCACTGCATCATGTTTCTATGACAACTGCAAAACCATAGATGGCTGATGCTTTTCTGAGCTAATTGCATCTGAACTTGTGTACATCAGGAATCTCTGTACAGAGCCTCTCTACACCTCTGGACATTTGCACACTAAAACTGAACATATATGACTGACAAATTTCTAAGGCCTCTAAATGATCAACATGATCAAAACTTGAAAAACCTCTTTTACACAATCTACTACATGCCTACTAGTTCATACAATTTTAGCAAGCAAAAGGCCTTTTAGTATAATTCTAAAAATATCCACCCTCAGGTCATGGTGCACATATTGCTAGTAAATCTTTACTGATTTTATCAAGTAAACATAAAAATAACCTTGATATTGTTAGTAATATTTCAAGATGAACACAAGCAACTTAGGTTTACTTGATTAAAATCAAGCTATGTATCAAATATGATACAACAGACTTTTGAGTAACGTTCATTTGTTCATCTCTTAATCATCATTGTATTGCATTGCATTATATGTTGTGCCCCACAATAAAAACTACAGAGCTTTGATCATAAAGCTAAGCATATAAATATCATCTTACTAAGAAGTTATTGTCTGATATTTATGCTTTTTATGTAAGTAGTGTTATACTGATATAAATATTTTATTGATTTACATTACAAACTAACTAATTTTATACTTTTAGGCAATGTAAATATCAGAATCTGAAGCAAAGTGCATATTTTTTCTCTGTTTGGGCCTCTGAACTTTCTTGTTGAGTATGAACTCCATATTCCCTGTATCATACTGTACGGGTCTTATGTATCAAATATGATACTCAGCAAAAACACATGATTTTTCTAAAGTTTAAATAAATTGTTCCATTAAAAGAAAAAAGGTTTTCTGACTATTATTTCATGTCAGTCTTTACAGGGTTAAATTTTCAATCCACTCTTTTGTAATACAAAAAATACTACAAATATGAATGTATTTCTGCATGTAATAAAGATTCAGGAAATTTTGGTTGGTTTGTCCATAATTTAACTCCATGCCAGCTACCTAGGGTAGTTTCATAGCAAGAAATGGGTTAAAATATGAATAAAGTTAATCTACAACTAAATCTGGTATCACTTTATTAAAATCTTTCATATTAATCAACCAAATAGTAAAGAGTCCTAGAGAAGTTAAAACCATTACAGTCCATTAAAATATGCTTTAAAGACATTGGAGTTTGGCATAATGGAGGATCTTCAGCTGTTAACAAAAACTTCTGAGTCTGGAATGGCCTATTCAGCACTTGACATTTTGATATAGGCTATAAAAGGCCCTGCTTTTTAAAGGAAATTTACTGGATTAATACATCTGCATAGTTAAGAACCAGGGCTAAAAATAAAAAAAAGCCCAGGTTTTATTCCCAGTTCGAGTGACACAAGAACTGTACATTTTTTGAAGCCAGAATCACACTTACATGTCAAGTCCAGATAGCATTAACAGGGCTGTACATGTAATTATCATTGGACTGAAATACTACCAACAAAACAGATTCACACCACAGCTGAAAATTAGCAGCAGATGCATAATCAACATTTATTGCTATGATCAATCATAATTAAAAACCTTTCCTTTCCACTTTTTTATGTACCTCGAATACAACTGTCCAGCACCAGCACTGAATTTCAGGCAGGATAAAGTAGGTGTTGATACACAGCCCCCATTAACAGATCAGTGTTTGTTAGTTGGCATGTCTGAGCGATTTCTAAAATAGGGCTTGGAGTCCTATGAATAAAGTGCTGGAGTCGCGTCTCCAGTGTGGTCTCCTCCAGCGGAGTGCCAGGATGTTGAGCCATCTTGAAAATCAGTGATTTGCTGTGATTTCAGGCACAGTGAATCAGGCAGCGTGGTACCCATCCCTGATAGGGCACTGTCCTTTGGGTTTACACTCTCTCAACTCAGGAGAAATAAAAAGTTTGCCATTATAGAGCTCTCCGAATACGTTTAGAAATATAATTTTTTGTACAACAGTTCT
Source organism: Tor tambroides (assembly GCA_021397915.2). Taxonomy (NCBI): domain Eukaryota; kingdom Metazoa; phylum Chordata; class Actinopteri; order Cypriniformes; family Cyprinidae; genus Tor; species Tor tambroides. Next base: position 29,176 of record JAFVLL020042949.1, read on the forward strand.
ATTTTAAAACAACTCAACACTGTAGCTAAAATACTGCACTATAGTAAAATATCCCCATCAACCTACAACCTCATTGGTAAATAATGTGACCTAAATGAATCCTGTCTTCCTCTCAGGCCATCTTCATGAGACTGTGTTATTCAGAATGTGACTCTACTACACAAGGGCATGTTGTTGTTTTTCTTCTTGGAAAACGGTGGCAGTTCCAAGCCATTAGTTCATGTCACAGTGGCTGAACTACGTGGTCCCGCTGTGTCCCTCTGAGAGCTTGAGCTAATGACTGACTGGAAAACATTCGTTCACATGTTGATGGTTTGGTTTCTTCTTCTTCTGTGAGAGTTTTCAGGTGATGCGGTGTTTGGATGATTATAAAAACAGAAGCCGTATGTCTTCAATAGTAAAAATGTTTCATGCTGACCCTTTTCATGACGTCCCAGTCGTTTTTCTTTTAAAAACAGATCAATTCTACGGAAACGTCCTCTTCGGTGGGAAAATGAACTTGATAATCTAGATGGGGAGAAAAAGGTAGTACTTTTACCCATTGATGAACATGCTGGGAATGAATCTAAATATATACACTGCCCTCCAAAAGTTTGGAAACGCCCTAGAAAAGTGGGGTTTTGGACAATATTGGCATGAATCCTTGATAATTTTGCACTGATAAGGGACAACACAAACTACGAAAACATATTTTATTACATAAACAGTTTATACATAGAAAAAACTTAAATTTTTGATTCATCAAAATATCCACCATTAGCAGCTATTACAGCTCTGCATAATCTGGGCATCTGAGCTGTCAGTTTATTCAAACATTGACTTGATATATTACTCCAAGCCTCCTGAAGGATTGCCCAAAGATGATTTTAAAAACCTGGGCCAAGTTTAAACCAGTAACCAGGCATCACAGCTGGCAAAGGGGCATGTCTGACTTTGACATGTATATATTGCCATTATTATGTAATCAAAACGAAAATTATTATTGCTGGTCTTCAATGATAATGTCAAGTTACTTTAATGTATTCGCACCAAAAAATGATAAGGATTTATGCTGATATCGTCCAAAACCACACTTTCCCAGGGGTGTTTCCAAACTTTTGGAGGGCAGTGTATATCTCATAATGAGAACTGAGCAGCTCCAGTGTGAGTGATTACATGTCAGTTATGAGTTTATACCTGTCACACACTCTTCAGATGAAAAACTAGCGGCCTCCACTTGCATTCACTAGACCATGGAAATCCTCCCAAGCTCTGAAAAATCACACACACACACACACACAACATATATCATATATATTATTAATAATGTCAATGTAAGAATGAGGGAGAAAAAACTATATACTAATTCACAATTCTATTCTCAAGTAATTTGATACACAATATTCCCTTTAATAAAGCAGGATTTTTTTTCAATAATCAGAATATTTGAATATAGTAAAACAAATTTTTGTAATCGTTAAACATGTAATCGTATATGTAATATTTCCTTCAAAGCTGACACACTTTATCTCAGCTATATATATATATACACACACACACACACACACACATATGCCAAATGTATGAAACATATTCTAGACCTGAATATGTTTATGGTTATAATAATAATAATGATAAAAAAAATATTTGACCCATTTGGTAAAACTTTTACTTTCAGATGACAAAAATGACACATATTCATTCTAGTTTAAGAAGACAGTACAACTTTTTTTTATCCCTCACTCTCCCCTATATAACTCTATATTCATTATAACTGATAGTTTTTACCATTTAATATGACACACACATAAACTACCATTCAAAATTTTGGAATAATTAAGATTTTTTAATGTTTTTGATAGAAGTCTCTTATGCTCACCAAGACTGCATTTATTTGTTGAAAAAAAGTAAAAACAGTAAAACTGAAATATTATTACAAAAAATTACTAAAATTCAATTTTATTATATTTTAAAATGTAATTTATTCCTGTGATGCAAAGCTGAATTTTCAGCATCATTACTCCAGGCTTCAGTGTCACATGATCCTTCAGAAATCATTCTAACATGCTGATTTGCTGCTCAAGAAACATTTCTTATTATTATCAGTGTTGAAAACAGTAGGGTTGCTTGATATTTTGGGAAACGTTGATCTTTTTCAGGATTCTTCAGTGTCACACGATCCATTTCAGTTGTATTTCATTTTTTTTTTTTTTTTTAGACTTTTTTTTTGAACAATTTAAAAGTCTTTACTCTCACTTTTGATTATTTAACGCATCCTTGCTGAATAAAAGTAGTGATTTCTTTATTGACTCCAAATTTACTGACCGGTTGTATATATACACATACATATCTGAGTGTATTGTATAACTCACTTGATGCTGTCAGTGTGTGTTTTATACTCCATAATGGTATTAGGAGGCAGGTTGAGGACTCTGCGTAAAGTGTCTCTAATGCGAGCAGTGGTGGCCTGGTCACTGGCTGTCTTATTCCAGATAGAAATGATATCCTCCTTCAAACAAAAGCACAAATATTTATTACAATACAGGAAAACTATTGTTTACAATATAACAGCTCCACTCATGAACACAGAATGAGTAAAATGCTGTCCATGTTCTAAATGAACAATTACCATACTGCAAACTACACTGTATTCTGTATGCTATTTTATAAAAATAATATTTAACAAATGTAGTAGGTTTTATTTGCATGCTACAAAAGATATTAAATACATTGCATGAATATTGCAGTACCTGGAAGCGAACGGACACAACGGCCCCACAGATCTCCTCGCCCACCATGAACTGCTCGCCCAGCATGGCCAAGATCAGATTCTCCCAGCAGCGTGACGCCAGGCCTTTACGAAGCCGGATGATCCATTTACCTCCACTCTTATTGGCATCATCCTATAATGCAATACAATACAAATGCTATCATCTGTCATTAAGAAAAGAAGCATACATACATGTGATCTGAAAACCTCACCTCCCACATGGGTTTAATTCCTTCCTTAAACAGGTGGAAATCGCTGTGACCAGTCAGATCACCCGGTCGGATCATGTGACTATAAAAACGCCAGAACTGCTCTACCTACAAACACAGGGCAGCTGTTGAACTGTCAATCATGTGATCATGTGACCCACAGTAATACTGTCTAACTTCATCCCCCACTGTGCCTGTGTTTGAATCTTTATTATGCGAGTGTGAATAAATATGTCACTGTGAGTTTGTGTGTCTGTAGGTTACCGAAGCAAAGCTGCCGATCTGTTTAATGTTCTGTTCGTAGCTCTGTGTGCTGGCTGGCCGTCCCGGTGTGCGACGAGAATACCAGAACGTGTAGTTGTACTGAAGAGGGTGCTCACCGGCCCCTGGGACCACTGCCTGAAGAAGTAGAGCAGCTCATAGTTATATGGATCAATCTATTATAATTTACACAATTTCTTTCTATCTGTCAATCATTTCAATTCAAGTGAGCTTTATTGGCATGATCTCTCGTTATTTATATATATATATATATATATATATATATATAATACATCTCTATATCTCATCTATCTATACCTTTCTTTTGGTAATGTTTGAGTCCTTCTCCTCTTCATCATTTTTTTCCTTCTCCCCATCTTTCGGTGAGCTGTTGTCCTGGTCGTGATCTCCACTGTCATCATCTTTCAGGCTTAAAAGGAGACAAAACTGTCAATTCCAATCAGCCACAATGTTATTTTTATCATTTGTATATTATCACTATCAGAGAAATAATAATTGCAGTGGCGATATAAAAAAAAAAAAAATCATATATGAAATAAGTCTCTTCTGCTCACAGAGGGTGCATAAAATTATGTTAAAAACCGTTTTTGCTCCTTAAATGAAGACCGGAATAATGGCAGCTAAAAATATAAAATATTCAAAAATATATATTCAAACAGAAAACCATTATGTTAAATTTTTTAATATTTCACTGTATTACTGTTTCTACTGTATTTTGATCAAATAAATGCAGCTTTGGTGAACATAGGAGACATTTTTCAAAAGCATAGAAAAATATTAATTATTTAAAATTTTTGACAGATTGTTTGTGTATATCTACTAGACAATTACCACTGTACATATATATATATATATATATAAACAAACAAAAAATGGAAACAGTACTTTTAGTACATTTATGTCAGTGTCATTTTACATTTTAGCTTTATGGATAGTCATGTATATATAACATTTCATGTTATATGTATGTTCAACATATATTAAATTAAGTTATATAATAAATTAAATTAAGTGATACAAGTGGCTTTACAATGTACTTTTTTTTAATACCATTTTATTAACTTTCTGATACCACCACCAGAGTAGTGCCACAGTACTTTTTGAAACGGTAATTACATTTCTAAGGATTGTTATAAAGGATGTTATATTGTTGTAAAACTCGACTTTATTACAGAGAGGACAGAGGCCGTCTGAGTTTGCAGAGACAGACTGCACTACCTTATTTGACCCTGCGCTTATAATGGTCAGCGGCTGCGCATGAGAAGTTTGCAAACATAATAAAGTACGCTGCTGACGTAACCGATGATTATATACAGTAGTTTCGTTTTCACGTGCCATTTACAGTATAGCGTGTTTCGCTTCTGCACAACCCCTCGCGTGTTTATAACCAGCCTACACAGCCACATGTCAATCCAGCAGGCTGCAGAGAAGAGTTGGAGCCCGGGTCGCAGAGCACCTGCCCCCGCTGCTCACACACACGCGTTACCCGGTGATCCGTCGGCCTGGAGGCCCTGCGCATGCATATCTTGTTCTAGAAGTAGTAATTTTCATGCTGCATTCACCGCATGCATTGAAACACAATCCATCAAAAAAAAAAACTTAAGAGTCCAATCATGCAACGAAACATGGTGACCTCCCAGCCCATGCCAAAGCTTCTAGACACACCTCTTTTCCACCCCTCTCTCTTTTCTGTCTCTCTCTCGGTCTCTCTGAGTTAAGGAGACGCTTGGAACGCATGCATTTGCATTCACGCACGACTAATCCCTGCTAACGTGCAGCGTCGGTTTGATTACTCACGCGTCAAATTTGTTGTTCATTATTTTCTAGGTGAGTGTCTGTATCCGCTCTCGCGCCGACGGCAGCCCCGTCAATTCCGCAGCAACGGCGGCGCGCACTAGTGATGGCAGCGGGCGCGCGCATAGCACCGTTGTGGGTGACGCGCACGCTGCACGCTTGGTGGATATTTGTATTTTGTAGTAAAGTTAACAAAAGTGAGATAAACTGTAACCTTATCCTAGTCAGATAAACATTTTGGTGAATAGCTAATGTATAAGTATTTTGGCTAAAGCTTACACATAAATGAAAAAAGTAACCTTTTATCTATCAATCATCAATCAATCAATCAATCAATCAATCTATCTATACACATACATACAGTTTCTGGAAATAGAAGGAATTATTTAATAATAAAAATTACAGCTGAAATACTTGAATAATATTGAATAAATAAATTATGAATTAAGAATTTAATGGGTCAAGTAATGTCAAGTTTCACAAGTTTTGCTTTTCATATAAACACATATATCTGAAAAAATTACATGGTAACACTTTACAATAAGGTGTCATTTGTTAACATTAGTTAATATATTAACTAACATGAACAAACCATAAACAATACATTTATTACACTATTTATTAATCTTTGTTCATTAATAATAATATTGTTTGTTCATGTTTGTTCACAGTGCATTAACTAATGTTAACAAACACAATTTGTTATTTTAATAATGCATTAGTAAATGCTCAAATTAACATTAATTAAGATTAATAAATGCTGTAGAAGTATTGTTCATTCTTAGTTCATGTTAACTAATGTTAACTAATGAACCTTATTGTAAAGTGTTACAAATGACATTTTACTTAAAAAAATTCTTTCTATATATACTGTATATAGAGAGATTGTGTGTGTGTGTGTGTGTGTGTGTATATGTGTATGTGTGTGTGTGTATGTATATATATACAATGTATACACACATACATGCATACATAATTATATACATACAATTTTTGATGATTTAATAAAAGAAATTACAGCACTGATATAATTAAATTTTATTAAATTACTAAGGATTTGGGGTCAAATAATATTCAGTAAGCTAAGTCACTAGAGAATAGATGTAAAATTTCCTTTTTAAATAAAAATGAATATAAAAAAACAATGAGTTATTCATTGAAAAAAGTTGTATAGACATCTCATTTATATGAGTGTAAAATAATTCTACATGTTTTAAGAATGTTTTGCAAATCATTCAAGCAAAGTAGGATTCAAGTTTTTAAAATCAAAATAATTTAATGAATATTGCTACACATGTAACAGACACACATGATGAGGAAAAGGTCACAGCAGCGTATTTGCTTCACATAACGAGTCACTGTGTGGTGGCACCAGGCATTGGATCAGGGTGGGCAGTGACGCTACAAGTTCGTCACTAGTGCGGGACTAACAGGCCTGCGGACCCTCACGCACAGGCTATTAGCGCTCACAGAGGGACCGACGGGGCAGCGACTGCGTGAGGGGCTCCAACTCTGCGGCACACTTCAGAGAGAGCTGGAGCTTCAGCAGAGCCGCCGAGCCACCCACTTATTCAATCTACCCAGTCTACCCTTTTTTTGGCCAATAATATCCCATCTTTATTCATCTTCTGCATCCTTGCTTTCTCTCTCTCTCTCTCAATATTTTCTAACAATTATCATTGATATAATTATTATTATTATTATTTTGCTGTTCTCTCTTTTTGGTCAGACTTTTACTGTAAATTTCAGTATCATCATAAAATAGAAATCTGTGTGAATGTAAAAGTGTTTATATTAAATAACCACATGGTAATGCTTTTTTTAATATTCTAGTCAATGAAACACTTCAAAATGAAAGGTGCTTTTTAGTTGATTATTGTCACCTTTTTTTTGCAACAAAAACCAAAAGATCATCATAAATGTGAACATAATAAATAAGGTCATTCATAATAAATACCGTAAGTCTGAAATCAGTACACAATTATAGTAAATTATGTAACTATAGTACATTATTATAACTAATATTATAAAATGTATTGTTCCAACTCAAAAGTCTGATTAGTTGGCCACATTTGAAGCCACTGTAAAATCATCTGTAATTCTGAATAGTCATTGTCTGAATGACTAGTCGACTAATTCTGTAAAATTAGGACTTACTGGGGTCACATGACCCTGATCTGACATGTTTCTTAGGGAGCGCTTGTTGGAAGACTAGTCAACCGTTGTGACAAATTCCTAAACAGTATATAAGAATTTATCCACTGCTGGTGGGTTTTGGTAGCTGTTTGTGGTGAGTGATTTGCACCGATGGCTCCCATTAGGGTGGATGAGGCTCTGCAGGGCTACACACTACACACCATCAGACTCCTGTCCTGAGGATGGAGGGGAAGACTTTCATCTCAACATGGGCATCTGATCCACTTTTCCAGACTATCGTCTCATCACAGAGACACAGGAGACCTGTGAGAGAAAAGCAAAAGAGATAAGAGCATCTTGCAAAAATTATTTAGAAAGCTGGGAAATATATATAAATGTATATTAATATGATTCTTGTTTAATAATAATACATTAAAAATAGACAAAATTTGATATATCTCTTGTGTGAAGTTTCAACTCAAGTGACACATATTTGTTTCAAATTGACGAACTCTAAATGCAATATGAAAGACATGAAAAAGCTACTTTAATATAATATTTATTCATTAGTATGTGTTATTTGTGATTATTTTATATCTTTGACAAAATCACTGGTAATAAATTCTTTTTTGATTGATATATTGCTCATGGTTTGAATGTCATCTGAAAATTACTATTAAATGGACAGACCACCCAAAAATGAAAATTCATTTACTCACCCTCATGTTGTTTTAAACCTGTATGACTTTCTCTCTTCTGTGAAACATAGTTTCGGTTCCCTGTGACTTCAATTGTATTACAATACAATGGAAGTCATTGGGAACTGAAACTGTTTAGTTACCAATATCCTGAATATCTTCTTTGTTTCACAGACGAAAGAAAGCCATGCAGGTTTGAAACAACATGAGGTTGAGTAAATCATGACAGAATTTTATTTTGGGCAAACTATTTCTTAAAACGAGGTGAAACATCATTACCTCCTGAACAACATGGCCCAGAAGCTCTTGACTCTGCATTGCTTTCCTGAGAAAGTTGACAACATTAGTATTAGAGCCAAAGATTTCAATGTCAACTAGCAACAATTTCTTAACATGAAAGTAATTTTTACCAGTTTTTATCTAGCCTTTTTTTATTTTTTTTTTTAAATCACAGTGCATTTACCAGTTAAATTCTAATTACAGCTTTCTGAAGAATATCTAAATACATAAGATTTTATTAATGTCTATGACTTTAATCAAATTTTTCACTGATATTTTCTGATTTTCCTTGTAATAGGAATGTTGTATAGAGTGTAGGTGGAGTGCTTACCGATGTATCCTGCGTGTAAAAGTGAGCGTGAAGTGAGCGCTGAGTTCCGGCTGGTAGGTGGAAGGAATTACGACGTACTCGCCCGGCTGTAGATGGCAAAATACACTGACTTCCTGTGAGTGGGCATGAGGTACACAGCTAACCACCGGAGACATGGCACCAGGGCTTAACACAGAGTCACCATCAGGTACCTGGAGACACACACATGCACATTTAAATATCGCAAAGCAAAACTAAAAAAGATTCACAACTAAATGTTGGACACCTACACCCCTGTAACTAATGCTAAATAACTATACTGTTACCAGAACAGTTATGTTTAGAACTTTCAGCAGTTTAGTCATATAGATGCCTCAAAACTGATTATAAATGAGGTATGCATCATTTCTGACCTTATAAATATGAAAGCCGATGGCATGGAGGGAATTTTCAGGCCTGTTTTGGCGTAGAGTGACCTTTACATTGTTACCTCCAGGGTCATAGGTCACACTAAGGGGTATACGGGGGTTCAGTCCATGTGTGAGGAAGTTGCGACTTCCTCCAGAAGTAGAACCGACGGACCAACAGCCATGAGAACTGGTGGTTTCCCACTCGCCCTCTGAACAGTGCTGAAGAGGAGGAGGGGATTTCATCACACTGAAGGGAAATACAGACATTGTGGACCAATGAGATGGATTTATTGCATCATACTGCATATTTAGATGCAGTGTGTATATAATCACTATTAATTAGTGTCATTATTACATATACACACTGGAGTTCAAAAGTTTGTGGTCAGTAAGTTTTTTTTATACTTTATTCAGCAAGGATGCATAACTTGATCATAAGTAACAGTAAAGTCATTTATAATGTTACAAAAGATGTTCTTTTGAGCTTTCTATTCATCAAATAATCCTAAAAATGTATCAGTTTCCACAAAAAAATATTAAGAGGCACAACTGTTTTCTACATTCATAATAGTAGAGCAGCAAATCAGCACATTAGAATGATTTCTGAAGGATCATGTGACACTGAAGACCAGCGTAATATCTGCTGGAAATTCAACTTTGCATCAAAGGAATAAATTACATTTTAAAATATATTCAAATAGAAAACTGTTATTTTAAAGTGTAATAATATTTTATAATATTATGGTTTTTACTGTATTTTTGACTAAATAAATGCAGCCTTGGTGAGCATTCTTTTAAAAACATAAAGAAACATTACCAAAACCAAACTTTCAAACTGTACAAAAAATGTAATACAGTAAGTACTGTATGTCCTAGTGCAGTCACCTGAGAGAGGTAGAGCAGGAGGAGTGAACTCTCAGAAGGAACCGACCCTGTGCTCCCTGCAGGAAGGTACTGGGCACCAACAGGTAAAAACCAGGATTCAGGTGAGTGTGTACTACCACTTCCCGATCGTACGCATGCGTGTGTGACACAAGCGGTGGCTTGTTCAGTGTCCGCATCAGGTCAAAGTGTTTCTTCTCCACCTATAACACATTATATATAACATGACATAATGTAACATTTTCAATCACTCAAAAATGACTGTTTAGTGATTCTCTAACCTTCCACACATGTAGTGCAATGGCCTGGAGGTGTGGGTGCTGCTGAGTGCCGCCCTCTGCTGGTGGTTCAGGACGTCCGTACTGCAGCAAGGACAGCAACACTTCCCCTCTCTCACACACTTTTAACCAGAACTTAGGGTTGATGCTGAAAGTGCTGTTGTTGCGGCAACCGCCCGCAGAGTGACCTTTCACCCAACGGCCTCCAATCTGGTGGCTGTGGGTTAGACAGCTTCCTACATGAAGGGAAATTACACATTGATGTAAATATGAAATAAATATTCATACACTATATTGCCAAAAGTATTCACCCCAAGTATAAACCCCTTCTAATGAACAGGTTTGACTACTTTAGTCATTTCCATGAATACAAATCTTAATGCTTAAGCACATAATGATATTCTAGGGAATTGTGTGCTTCTAATTTTATAGCAACAGTTTGGGACCCTTTTCTATTCTAACATGCCTCTGTGTATAAGGCAAGGTTAAAAAAAAAAAATTGATTCAGTCAGTGTGGAAGAACTTATCCCAGCTGAACACTTCTGGTGTGACTTTAAATCCAGACCTTGAGCCAAAAACTCATCACCAAACACCAGAAGCACACAATTCCCTAAAATATCATTATATGCTTAAACATTAAGATTTGTACTGATGGAAACTAGTCTAGTAAACTAGTCAAACCTATTCATTAGAAGGGGGTGTCCCAATACTTTTGGCAATATAGTGTATTTATTATTATTATACTTGTATACTATTCACTAGATATTCATACAATCAGTATATATGTAATCCATAAAACAGCAAGGGGCTGGTCATGCAAATGCTTTCAAGAACGCATAGACCAAAGATGCCCAAACCAGGAACCACGGGCCAAAGTTGGTCTGTGATGACCTTTAATTTGGTCCATCACAAGAGGAATGAAAAAAAATGTCTTCTCTTTTCTATTTTCTATTTATGTTTTAACATTTAGTTTTATTTTTGCATTGAAATTTGAGTATCAATTAATTTTAAATAAAAAAAAAAGGTATACATTTTTTAATTATTTAAACAACTGTACATTTTTTGGAGGGGAGATTTTTGGCTCTTTTTACTAAAAAATTTGGGCACCTCTGGTATAGACAATACCTGTGTAGATGCTTTGGAGGTGTCCTGCATCACTGACGGGATAGCCCACTGTGACCTCATCAAATTCCTGCTGGAATTCTGTCTCATCCATCCAGAATTCCGCCTCTGCCGTGCGGCCCAGTAGAGCCTGAGAACAGGAGGGCTCCAGAGAAGCCCAACCTGATCCACTATACAGAGAGACAGACAAAACCAGTCAGACAGAAGCTGCATTTTCACTATAACCAACATCTGCATATGATTGTCACGTAATATCAAAATAACATAATATCAAAATAACAAATTCTTCTAAAAACATCTATTTATAATAAATAATACATGGAATATAAAGTACTTAACACATAAAACAATCCAAAAACAGTATGTGATGATTCAGCATTTTTTTCACTCCATACCTCTCCCTCCAGACACCGGCCCAGCTCCTCCTGCCCCAGGGGTTTCGTATCTTGATCAGCTCCACTTGTTCACCTGTTGTGGTTGTCACATTTGTCCACTCCATCACACTCATGGCGTGGAACTGGCCAAGCTCTGGGATACCTGCAGAGAGGCAGACAACAAACCCACTACTAGAACTACTACAGTACTATTACTAAATATTTCCTACGGTATTTTGTGAAAGATTTTCTGAAAACTGTACAGTTGCCAGAAAACAAATTTAAGGAGAAAAAAAATAATAAAAACGCACAACAAAATTAAAAATCTCTCACCTGTGGGGGCGCTGTGGACACAGCAGCTGATGGCACATTGCTCCTTCAGATCGAGTGAGATTTCAGATAGTCTCATCCCATTAGATGTGTGTAGAGTCTGGGAGTTGATGGGCTGTTGTGGAGATTCCGCTCCCTTTAGACTCCATCGTACTGCTATAGTTCCGCTCAAGTCCACAATTGCCTCACATACTTGCCCCGCCCACAAACGCTCGTACGAACCACGTAACCTTTCAAAAACAATTAACAACTTCTCAGTTATTATGTTTTGCTTTTTTTTATACTACACCAAAATCATCATTCCAGTTAAAGCACTTACTTGGCATATGCTTTCTCCAAAAGAGCTACCCAGAATGCCCTAGGGCTCTGGCATCGTGAAAAGCAGAGAGTGTCATTGATACAGGGCAGTCGGTCATCCACCTGTACCTCTATCCAGTGCCCGTTCTGCCAGAACTGGAACCGGAACTCACCGCGGTAAACACAGTCACCCCACACAGGCTGTTCTGGTGGAAATACCTGATAACAAACACAAACACACATAAAAAAAATACACCTAGAGCCTTTGTGTGGAATTATGAAAAAACAAACCACGGCAGTGTTGTCATAATGCTTCAGAATAAGTCTAATGTGTGAAATATGATCGACGTTTCATGCTATGTAACTGGTATATTTAAAATAACTGAATAACAGAGTGCAACAGTGACCACCCACTTTTTCAGTGACCTTGGTTCAAAAAAGCATTTTAACCCATTAATTTTTCCCATAGGGATTTAAAAAATAGTGTTTGTTAAAGAGTTAAAATCCATTAACCAAACCAATTATCTACAAAGTGAATCGCAACATTACACGCTCCTATTATTAGGCAAAAAAAATTGGACAAAAAGTCAAAAGTACAATATTGAAAGTTTTTTTCTGGAACATGACTGTTGCCCTCTATTAAATGTGTAGGTTTTATTTCCAGTTATAATAAAAACATCTCACACATTAATCCTGACAGTGTTCACCTTGTTGAGAAGATGCTGGTTCTTGAGTAACATAGAGCAGGCACAGAGCAACCAGCAGTCTCCCAGAATGCCTTGCTTAGGATGGGCCTCCACAGGGTCATCGGAGAAGAGCTGAGGCTGCTTGCAGACCTCCTGGAATAAATACAAGGAAAAGTACTGTAAAGTTGGTTTGTGACAATTTACATTGTTAAAGCCCCACACTGTTAAAAAAAGTATATTTAAAAAGTATGTTGTTTATAGCATGATTGTGTGTAGTATGAATGAAATTCGTCATGCTGTCACTGTTATGGTGTCAAAAAGTAGTAGGTCATCCAGGAAATTCTTGCCTATGGTTTTATGAATAATAAGAATTTGTACATGCTACTCAAGTTAACCCACTAAAATCCACCCAAGCAAAACCAAGCTAAATGAAACTCAATTCTTATAGAAGGTCTTCATGTGTGCTCAATGGAATCACATTTTCTACATAATATTACCTGTGTGACAGAATGAAAGAATATTATGTTACCTGTGGGCGGAGCCATGTGACATCACCTAACAATTTGGGAAGGGGCGTGGTGTAGTTACAGAAGAGTGAGGAGTCCTCAGCAGGAAAGTCCGGATCCACAAACATCCCATGATTCTCACTCTCCGTCTCCATGGCAACCGGACCTGCTTCACTTCTGACAGACGAAACGCTTGCAGTAACAATCACACCTGTGACAGTTTGAGCATACTGTGCGTTTAAGACTAAAAGACACCTGAAACAATCAGTGTTATATACAGCAAGACTCATCATAGCTTCATTGTTTTAGCTTGTTCCTGCATATACAGTGACGTTAAAGACAGCTTTAAAGACTGAAAGAAAGAATCTATTTTAGACACAAACATGTTCAGATACAAACATCAGCGTTAGCATTAATCGTTAAATCATCCAGACGTACCGTCAGCTCAGCTGGGTTGCTAACCCGTTAGACATACTGCCGGCGGTTTTGAATGACACGGCCAGATCGAGGCGAAGAAAAGCATCAAAGTAAAGTAAAATCCATCATGCAATCGCATGCCATGACTCTGGGGTCGCTGAAACACAATCAGTGCATTCAAACAAATAAAAACACTGCACCAAGGCAATTCATCCCATAACCGGAAGGACGCGCACGCGGCGGACAGCGCTGTCATCCGGGGCGGAAGCGCAGCAGCAGGCGCACCCCCCAGCGGAGCTCCGCAGAACTGCCAGTATTACAGAAACACAAATCGCACATTACTGGTAAAGGTCTTTGCTTTGATTTAGCCGTTTTTAAAAAAAAATATCTTAGCATCCTAATAAGAGTTAATTTAAAAATAAATAAAACAAAATACTTGTTATTTATAGTAATATGCCAGGAGTTACTTAGGCCTACATTTCATGTTACTTAAATGTACTTTTATTTCTCATTTATTAATACTTTATAACAGGCAACTGGTCTATTAAACTAAACTTTCTAACATGTAAAAAAAAAAAATACTATAAATCATCTACAGATGTTTTTTCAGCTATAGGCAATTTTGCCCCTGTGGACTAAAAAATAGGCCTACTGTATGATAAACAACTTGAGAAGTGACAGACAATAAAAAGAAAATCTGTTCACAAGTAGATAGTTAGTAGAAAGTAATGGAATAGGAGGCTAGTAATGCAGTTACCTTGATTTTTCATTGCTTTCTTCATATATCACATTTGATAATTCAAGCACTGACATGTTGTCTCTATAGTAAAGAAGTACACTTAAAAGAAAACTTTACTGCAGCAAGATTGTTCTGTTATGGTAAAAATTACGCTACAACTGAAGGAGAGTCTTTACAGCCTGTACTGTGCAAACACACCCTGTCTGTAAAGTACAGCCTCCTCCATGCTGTATAAATAATCATCTGAGGGATGTGAAGTATGCAGAGGCTCTTCCACTGAGGACCTTCAATCTGAGGTAGGATGAATTTAAATTTAAGTCTATTGAACATTATAGATGTCTTCAAAGAGTTTAAATACATTCAGATTATAAATTATGAATTACATTTACTAAATTGATTGAAATGTTAATTTTATATTTAATACAAAATATGAAAATTGCATCAAAAAAGTTATTAAATTATTGACTATATTGCCAATGATAGATCTCAGTGTTAATGTGTTCTTGAAATTTAAAATTAAAGGTTATGTGTGTAATGTTTTTGGATGAGAAAATATTTTCTCCAATCCCATCATAATGTTGATATACAGTAACTGTAACTCCTATGTTGATTGGCTCTGTGGCACTTTCAAAGCATTGATCTGTGTTTGGATGAGTTACCCAACTGGCACTCAATAGAAATGCCTATATTAAGTATTGTAATATTCTAAAGCATTATATTCTAATATTATTAATATTCGAGTATTACTCCAATTATTTACGGCTTATGTGTTTGATATGTAGCATTTTTGTTTTTGATTAAGATTTTCCAATGGATGCCATGAGACTCTGCTTCCTGCTCTTCTGCCTCTTCTTGGCGAGCGTCACTTCTTTGAGAAAACTTAACGATATTAATGACTTGAAAAACATTACATATGCCAAGTCTGCACCACGTCATGGACTCCAACTATTGTTCTGGTTTGCCCAAAAAGTCGTGAATGTTGATCAGAACAACATTCTCATCCTTGATTCGAATTTCGATCCTAGTAGAGGTGACTTTGGATTCCACCATTATGGCAATAGAGAGGACATTCTCCCCTCACTGAGCTCTTGGCAGAGTTACTATTCGGTTGGCAATTTAAAATCTCCTGGAGCCAATACATTGCCAGCCTATGTGCGGAAGTATTATAGAAACACCAATGTGGCAGAAAGAAACATGGACAGGCTCATTATCTCTGTGAAACAAAACAAGCCAAACAAGATACTCAGCGTGTTTATTACAGCATACGACCTTCACAAGAACGACTTCAATCCTGCTGACACTTGTGAGATCGATCCTGCTCTGCTCTTGCAGATTGGAGACCCTTATAACTGCACTGTGGATGAGAACAATATTTCTGGTATTTACACAATATCACGCAATACAGAAGACACAGAATATGACAGATGCCTTCAGTTTCTGACAGAGACAGGATATAGCAGCAATGACTGTAAACACAGTCATATCAGCCGCAGAAAGAAACGCTCACCCTATTTGCAATGTAATGCATATGAAGGAATTAAACTCGAGATAAAAGCAACTATGCAAGGTTTCTCAAAACTCCTTTGGGAGATACCTGCTAAAATGATGGAAAGTTCCAAATACGTATACATCGAAATTTGTCAAAATACTCGTTCCAGTGAAGCTAATGAAGTTCAAACGCAGGTCAGGAAACAGCTGAATATTTATGAACCGTCTGGAGCTATAGATACTACTGTCTCCATGAACACTGTCTTCAACCTCGACTGCGACTGTACCCATCACTTTTTGATTTTCAGTTTACTAATCCATACATATGGTATGGCCCAGAGTTTGATGGAGCTAATAGAGTGATCCCCACCAGAATAAAGGGGTTTGATGCTAGTCTGCAGCTCTATGCTGAAGACGGAAAAGCCTGCGCTCGACTCTACATCAAGAAAACCTTCAGCAACTGGAAAGATGTTCTTTACTACTCATGGGTGGCGTTTTACAAGAGTTCACAAGATAAAAATGATGACTATTCAACATATCAGTACGCTGTAAAGTTTACAAAGATTGAAAACACTATCACACACAATTATGATATTTACCAGTACAATTCCAGTTTGGCTATTGCTCCTGGAGTTCAAATCCGTTTTCTGCTGGATAAAAAATATAATAAAGTTTTAGCACAAACTACGCCCTGGGAGGGTGTTGAAGCGGTGACAATTTTACCATCAGATTGTGGCACACCGAGTCCTAGTCTTCAGCCTAAAATCTCATCAAATGTTCCAGAATTCTTTTATGGACCAGAGTATGATAATGTTGGTCTGCAGCTCTACACTGAAGATGGTAAAGCTTGTGCTCGACTTTATATCAAGAAGACCTTCACAGATTGGAAAGATACCTTCTACTACTCATGGGTGGGGTTTTACACTAGTTCACAAGATAAAGATGATGGCTATTACACGTATCACTATGCTGTGAAGTTTGAAAAGATGGAGGCTGGTAATGAGAATTATGATATTTATCAGTACAAATCCAAACTGGCTATTGCACCCGGAGTACAGATCCGTTTCCTGAAAGACAAAAGTTCTGATAATGTATTAGTCAAAACTGAGCCCTGGAAGAATGGTTAATGAATCAGCTTATGGCAATCCATAAAAGCTTAAGTGGAATAATGTCCCTCTAACAGTAAAAAAAAATCCCTTTAACTTTGACTTTAGAGAGGCTTTACGTATATACATCAACATCTGCTGTCCATGTCCTGATAAGAATAATTATTAACACACTGTTCTAACATGTCGTACTGTTAACTACAGAGCTTTCTAATACTTATATCTTGATAATTATTCTAGATAAGATAAACTCTTGTTAACAATAATCTTGAAAACTGAATTTAATTATAATGTATAACATGCAGTAGCCTTGCTCTGTTTGTTGTATACTTTTTTGTTTGTTTTTGTTATTTCTATTAAAATGCATATGATGAAAGTGAGTTGAGTCTGTGTCCTTTTTAGATATTCCGATGGACAATAAAATGGCAAAAAATAAATCTTTAAAAAAAGATATTCCGATGGACAGAACAAGCAAACCGAAACTGAATAACGATGGCAGTGGGGTTTTTTTTTTGTTTTTTTTAAATAAAGTTTTTATTGTGAATATATATATATATATATATTTACTGCCATTATATATTGTATTTACTGTCATTACCCTGCCCCACTGATGGTCATATATGGTAACAGATAGTAGCATTGCACATTCAGTTAAAGAAGAGCTGGAAAAAAGTAAAATGATCTTGACAGAAGTTTATTAATTTACTATATTTTTATTGTAATTTTTTTTTTTAATTTACTGTAACAAAACAGCTACCAGCTGCTCACCAGTCAGTTTGGATGCTGACCCTTCACTTTGCTGATTATGTTTAGTTTAATCTACTAAAAATGAACTAAATAGGCCAATTGACCATATATGGCACAAAATTTCACCTCAGCACTTTTTATTTTGTCATTTCATCTGAATATCAACATTTGTAAGATTTAGTCAGTTGAAAGAGTTTTGAGGTTAACTGATTGTTTGTTGATCTGTTTGATATCAGAGTTTTTTTTGTGTCTATTTGTTAATAAGGGATTTGTGGACAGTAGGGTCCATTTTACCCATTTTACATTTTGTGTTATAGCAACTAAATGAGCAAATGTTTTTATTTATTTCCTCTGATAAAAAATTGGCTACATCTTCATCCTGTACATGCAACTGTCTATATCTAAATAGGTTACAATTTAAAAGTAAATCTTGTTCTTAAGAGGAGAATCTTCCCCCATCTTACCCTATATGTGCGATGTTCTGTTTATAACTAAAACCATAACTCGTTAAAATGGACGAAAGTTATGATCATGTGTTTGCACAGCCTGCCAATAACAAGTTATTATAAATATCAATATGCTGTGTATTTTGATGGGAACAAGAATTCTGAAAGCAGCACAAATACATTTGGCCATTGCATCCAGAGTACACATCTGTTTCCTGATGGACAAAGGTTATGAGAATAGCCCTATAAAACAGAGCCCTATAGAGTAGTGTTTAAAAACTCCTCATTAATAAATCATATTATGATATTTTTTAACATTTGGGACAGGCAGGGACAGATTGGGGCACGGGCCACTAGACCAGAAGGTGGGCCCTCTCACGCCACACGTCCATTTTTTCAGAGCCACTGACATGACATCTGTCTGTATGAGTTCTTGCTTTTTATATTTAGAACTTATAGTATAGCTAAGCAATATCAGATGAGGAAGAGTGTTGTTTTGCTGAAAATTATTCCATAAGACAATGACTTGCTGGTGACAGTGGTTTTAGTTTCATATTTAAAAACATAATTTGACCCCCAACCATTTCATATTTCTATTATATTTAAAACATTAATCTCATAAAATGATTCATGCAGTTATAATTGTTTGTGTACCATGAGCTGCATTAAACAGTCTGTGTAAATACATCTAATGCAAATTCAGATTCTGTACCACATCTGCAGTGCAAGCATGGATTTTGTTGATACTGATTTCATTTGATTGGTAACAGCTTATAATGTCTTATTGTAATCTATCTATAAATCTATAAATCTATCTACACACACACACACACACACACACACACACACACACACACACTATAACATCTAGGTTTCAACAACTTTTGAAATATGGTAATATTTCTAACTCTATAGATATAAAAAGTGACTTTACACATCTTTAGCTTATAAAATGCTTAAAAATCCACAACTACACAACAAAAGGAAAAATGTATGTTTTTTTTTCCTTTCTAAAGGAAAATGTGCCAGGTTCTACACAGGTTCGTCCAATCACACCACAAATATAGAGTTTAAAAATGTGCAGTGTGAAATGGCAGTTTATGAATAACCAGGATTAACATTTAAGACTGGGTAAAGTACATGCTGTGTGAAACGTGAAGCAAGATAACCCAGGATTCTGTTTACCCAGGGTTTAGAATAACCCAGGGTTAACTATTTCAAGTGTGAAAAGCCCTTCTGCCTCTTGACATGAGAGACTGTTCTTATACTGTGTGTGTATAGTGTGAGATCTTCACAGCATCACAGCCTCTGCACAATCACATCATGCCCGGGGTCCTTATTTACCCTTTTGGGTTAAATAAGGGATAAGGACCTGGTGACTGGACAAATGCCTTTCAAATCATTTTTACATGCTCATCCTTGTTTTAGAAGAACACAAGTTCCTCTTTCATAAGAACAAGGATGTTGGATAGTTTTTTTAATGAAACTGCTGACAACAGATCACCAGTCTGGACCTGTCACCCTGCAGGTTGTCTCACTCATTACAGCTATTTCACATCTGGTGGAAGGACAGAGTAAAAACTAAAGACCTGTATTCTGTTTCAATTAAGCTGATGTCCCATGTGCCCCTTTGACATAAAAAACAATAACTACTGTTGTACTACTTGTTTACTCATAGATTCACTGTTTCACAATCCACAATGAACAATAATAATGCAATAAAACAGAGGAAATGACATTAAAGGTTAAGGCTGTTTGCAAACATGATGACTTTAGCAATTCTCATGAATCATGAATGCCCCAAGTTCAGGGGAAAGAGTTCATCATCAATTCTCATGTTCAATCCCAAATTCTGTTATATCCTACAAGCAGTTTCAGGCTGTTTCAATAAAGGTAACAGCAGTACAAGTCTAGCTCTGAAGGTAGTAAAGCTTGTGCTCAGCTTCACTAAGAAGACCAGAACTTCAATAAAATTAATTACAATTTCTGAATGAAAACTGTTTCTACATCAGATTTTTTTTCAGTGCAGGTGGCATTCTTTAAGTTAAGTAACCTTTTGACTTTTTGTTTTTGTTGTTGCAGCAATAATTCTACAAATTATGTGACTTTCTACCAGGAAATTCAACAATGTTCAATTATTGTGTTGTAATCACATTGATTCTCTGAATAAGTTTTTTTTTTTTTTTTTTTTGCGTGACTGGTGGATAGCACATGCTAAAGTTCATTAGACATAAAAGCTCAGCTCATGACAACACACTGATGCTTTTTCAAGCACTAAATAAATAGTCAATCATTAAAAAAAAACTTTTAAGGTTATATGTGTATTTTGGGTCTGTTGTTGGGGCTGTCTACTGGCAAGTGGGCACATACCGCCACCTACTGTCTACTGTGTTTCCTCACAAATTTTTATATATATAACTCCAGTAAAGTAAATGTTGTCACTTCTGCCAAAAGGGTTAAAGTATTTGTCTTGCCCAGGTGTACTGCTGAAAATTTGTTTTAAACTGTTGCAGAGCAGCCTATTAGAAGCATTAAGTATTAGGAAAATACTCCAAATGAAAAGTAAACCTTATTAGAAATGCAAACCTTATTAAAACAATAGCAGACAAAACAAAACAAAAAGACACATTGTTGTTGTCAAAACCATTTATTAATTTACTAATTATAAAAATAAATTCTAATCGATATGTTTTATATTACTGTTGATCTAGGCAGTTTTAGAACGAATTGATGATGTCCACATTATGTTGACCTTCCTTTTTTTCCCCTGCAAGATACAAAATAGAACTGTTATGAGAGGCTTCTCATAAGTTTTATCTTCAGAACATTCATATTTACCAGTATATTCAGTATAAGGAGACAAAGATATCAAAAAATAATTACGTTTGCACATAACAAAACCTTAAACTGGTCAGCGCTACTGTACATTTGCAATTACATCAGTGATATTCACTACTAAGGTTACATTTTCTGCTCACTGCCATTCAGTGTATACACTGTTTTAACACATAAATGTAAGTGTATGTAATCCTGAACTCACTGGATATGCAAGATGGCGTTCTGAACCCATAGATCATCAGGGTTGGCACAGATCTGTCTGTTCTTCACTGTAGTAAAACTACAGAAGAGAGAATGTTCTAGATTAAATATTACAGATATTACTAACTGTAATGTATTTAAGACAAAACCAGTGTTGTTCCTCACATGACAGCCTCTATGTTGCAGGTCATGGTGGCATCCTGCCAGGTGAAGTCTTTCAGTCGGAGGACAGGAAAAGGCTGTGATGAATACTTGGTACAACACCTCACCGGACCTAAACACAAGACAGATTCTCAATTCATGTGGTTTCATGACACTTGACCAAATATCCTGACCCATAGCTTTATTCAAAAATGTATTGTTTTGCTCATTTCCCTGGTAATAAACTTGGCATTGTATACTATAAATATTGTTGACTCTGTGAAAAATTGGACAAAAGCTCCTGCTAAATGCATACAGTACATGTAAATATAAAATTTGTTACAAAACAATGTCTTTGAATCTCTTCGGTAACTTATATGTGAAATTTAACCAATGGTGTCTTGGAGTCATATGAAAAAAAAATGTCCAAAAATAATCAATTTGAGTTACAGAGCTTAGTAATTAACAGCAGTAAACATAATGTGATGCATATTGTCATAATGTCATAATTAGCAAGAAATAGCTAAGATGCACTCAAAAAACATACCATAGTTATATTATTAGCTATTACCATTGGTTTAATTTTATTTAAAAATCATATTTTCAAAATTCATTTATTGAAATTGTTTAGAATCAGTATGAATCTGTTCATTGTGAAAGCAATTAAATTTATTTAATTAAGTATGAACATGGTTAAAATATGGCTAGAGGCAGAATAAGCGATATTAAATTAGTTAAAATGTATGAAACAAATTGCATTTATTGATGATTAATACATAAACCTAGTTCTTGTGTATTTAGTTTTGGCACATTCAGACTATTAGTACTATTACAGAAACCAAAACCATGTCATGTCAGTGATGCTCAAATAAGATGTCGGATTTTTTTAGATTCAATTTGCCAGTGAATTAAGAGATAAACCCCTCATATCACTAAGTTAGGTCATCAGATCAAGTGCAAAATCCCTGATTATTAACCATGGCAGCGTCTCAGCTATGTGACGAATGTGAGCGTCCCAATTCTAAATGTATAAAATGCACGTGGTCACATGTCACGAACAGCCTTGGGAACTCAAAGCACTGAGAAACACTTGAACCAAAGAGATTGTCTGAAAAAGTCAGTTTTACTTACTGCTTTGACTCAGGCTGACCCAGACACACAGCAACAGCAGCAGCGTAGATGACGTCAGGACGAGTCTGCTCATCATGGGAGGGAAACAAGACACTTACGGGTGAAAAAGAAAACTCAAATTGATAAAAAGTATTCAAAAGTTGATGACAGTTGTGCGGACAGCAGCAGAAGTGTTGATGACTGGAATGTTGAAGATGTAGAGCTCTCCTAGTCCACGATATCTGGCATCCCCAAAAGCTACATTATATAGCGGTTCATGAGGGGAATTTGTGGACCACACAGCAGCGTCACTGAGTGGTGGAAGACTGGGGGAAAATCAGGTTGACTTGAGTTAAATATTAGTAGGTCAGCTAAATCTGTCCCGTTTTTCTGATACTATCACAAGTGTGTAATCAGACAGAAATCATTATTAATGCTGGTAAATAGAATTCAAAAATTTATGTAAGGAGCGCTAAACAAAACAACTCTGTACATGTAAAAAATAAATAATAAAATAAAATAAAATAAAAAATAGTGAAAAATGGAAATACTATTTTAAGAATAGTGCATCTGTAGTTCATAAAAATAATTTACAATATAAAAGTTAGACAAAGTTAAAAAAGTGTACCAGGGTAAATATGTAGATGGACCTTTTTCCTCAACATGAAGATTTAACTTTAAAATGTACAGTGTGAATATAAGATGAGCTGTATATTTTAGGTGTCATGACTTGTCTTCATTAAAAAAAATCTACATTTTTAAAAAACTGAGGAGATCCTAAATAAATTTAATGATTAAAAATATATTATACAAGAATGTAAAAAATGTACCCACATAATGTATAAAATGTTTATTTAGTGCAACAAAATAACTTAAATATGTCACAATTATACATATACTTGACCCTTTAACACTGGCTCTCTCTTTCTTTTTATTTATTATTATTAAAAAAAAAACCTTGCTAAGTGTACTGCGTTTGACTAACCGGGACTTGGCACAGCACTTGTATATTGTTGTTCCTTTGTTGGTTTGATTGCGTCTATTGTCCTCATTTGTAAGTCGCTTTTGATAAAAGCATCTGCTAAATGATTAAATGTAAATCTGTGTGTCTGTGTATAATGGAAATTAGGTAGAACAATGTAGAAAAAAGTGTGTATTTTATTTAATTCTAATTATTTTAATTAATAGTATTTATATTTAGTATTAGGCCTATTAAAACACAACACTTTAAAAATATACTATTCTATACATATAAACAAATACAAGTGATGTCTATGAAAGAGCAGATCTTCGCAGCTAGCTTTATTGTGAAGATTTTTTTATTGCATGTGTGACTTCATCTCATTTGCAGTATCCGAATTCGTTTCCCATTTTATTCTAGACAAAGTCATGCAAATGTTCATTAAACATTAAACAGTCAGCACAGCTAAGACTCAGATCAGTTTTTCATTAACTGTTTTCCATTTGAAGCGAGACTTTTGCATTTTTTCCCAGATATGGAATCTGTGGATAATAGTGATGCCTGTGATAGCAGATGAGTTACTTGAGTTAAATATATATTTCAAGACAAAATAATTGAAATAGCACAAACATCTAGACTAACATTCAGCAGTCAAAGGCATCCGCCTTTCCCGGAAATTGAACACTCATCAAGATTCTCTTATCACAGCTTCAGATCAGACCGCAGCCTTTGTTGGGAAAAAACAATATTATATTTGACCTGATATGACTTAAACCTTACTCTAATTCTAATCCAGACACTTCCCCATTTTAAAAGATCATAAGCGTATTTCGTAGAAATTAAACTCGAAATGTCATGACACTTCTCTAAACCTGGAGGTGTAAATGAAAGAATGTGAAAATGTTTTAGTAAAACCAACACGGAGAGCAAAGCTTTTAAGCGACATGAAAACTGGTGTCTAAAGTCCCGCAGAAAGACTAAAGTGAAGGCTGTGGGTTTGAAGGGAAGTGATTCATTGCCAAAGGAGACACTGTAAGGCTTTGTTCTCACTCTTATGACCTATTTCACCCTTTGATTTTAGGACATGAGTTCCATAAAACATTATGACCTAGAAAATATATGTAATTCTACACCCCCACAAGAAACCAAATGAGGACGCCACTAAGCATGTGGGTAGTTCAGAATTATCCATTTGTGTGCATGTGTGTGTGGTTTTATCTATTAAAAATGTTATATGATCATAAAACACAATATAATCATATTAACGCACCATACAATACATAACACAATAATGCATTCATTCTATAATCAAAAGGTTAAGGTTTGAGTCCTATCCTGGAGGACATTCCCAGTTCCTGGTTTCAAAAGTTCCATGTCAAATGCACTGTGTCTCTCTTTATCAAATCATTATCTGAACTGGTAATTCCAAGCGGTTTTACAGTATGTAAAATATTCCATGTGTTGCAGTGACACTGAGAACAAATTCAAATATTGGTCAATGACACTTTAAATAGTGATTTTATGCAACAGTAATTTCAAAGGAATAGTTCACCCAAAAATGAAAATTTGCTGAAAATGTACTTACTCTCAGGCATCTTTAGCATTACATCAGTTGCTCACCAATGGATCCTCTGCAGTGAATGGGTGCCGTCAGAATGAGAGTCTAAACAGCTGATAAAAACATCATAATAATCTATAAGTATTCCACACCACTCCAGTTCATCAATTAACATCTTGTGAAGTGAAAAGCTGTGTTTTTGTAAGAAACAAATTCATCATTAAGACATTTTAACTTTAAACTGTTGCTTCTGGCCAAAATACAAGTTCATAATCCGTAATAATGCTTCCTCCAGTGAAAAAAAGTCTATCAGCTGTTGTCCTCTCACTGCAGAGGATCCATTGGTGAGCAACTGATGTACTGCTAAATTTCTCCAGATCTGCTCTGATGAAGAAATAAACACATCTACATCTTGGATGACCTGAGGGTGAGTACATTTTCAGCAAATTTTCATTTTTGGGTGAACTATTTGTTTAAAATTACTGTTGCATAAAAAACTTTCACTATTTAAAGTGTCATTTACCAATATTTTCATTTTTGGGTTAACTAATCATTTAACAATCTCTACAATTTTCTAACTATTATTTTTCATTTTAAAAAATGTAGCTAAAAATGAGCAAAGACAGTTTTTCATTCATTATTTCCAAGATGTGGAATCTGTGGATAATAGGGATGTCTGTGATAGCAGATGAGTTACTTGAATTAAATATAATTTCTTTGCATCTACTTCCAAGATAAAATAAATAACAAATAATTTAAACATCTAGTCAAACACTTAGACTAACATTCAGTAGTCAACGGCATCTGCCCTTCCCGGAAAACGAACACTCATCAGACTCTCTTAAACTTTAAAAACCTCTACAAATTTTTAACTGAATTATTTTTCATTTTAAAAATGCAGTTAAAAATGAAGTGCTATGATAAGTATACCACATTTTATTTTGGCAAAGTTGTCAATATTAGTGTGGTTTGAAATTATTTTAAAAGTGAATAAGCAAACAGTTAAGAAACCTAAAATATTATATCACATTATATATTCCTAATGTGCTGGTCACAGTACACTGCAGGTGTACAGCAGGCTTATTTGTAAAGAATAAAATCTGAATGTGTTTACCTCCAAAAATTGAGCATGGAGATATTTGTTAGTTTATTTGAAAGATAATATAATATAATATAATATAATGACATCAGAGTCAAAGTATCATAGAAGTATTAAAATATGTCACACACCCTTTGGCATTTTCATTGATGTAATGTAATATTGCATAATATAAAGCTATTTATGTTACAGCATACTTTGGCAAATTTTCAGTCCTGAATTTTTTCTTTGTTCTAGTGACCTTCAAGTTGTACTTAAGGCCTCCTGGAGTTTCCAACATTGTTTCTATTAATTTGCCCATAGGAAACAATTCAAATATGTTGATGGTTTCACATTAAAACTCTGTGTTCTGTGCTTTCCCTCTGGCTGATTTTTCCTCTGTGTTCTTCCTTGTTGCACCTGTTTGACTGACAGGTCAGATAAGATCTCATTGTGGCTTAATTTTTTTTTTGTTTGTACACATGTACTTCTGTTTACGTACGCACGGAAAACCCTGCCTTGTGTGTTTCCATGCCCAACTCTTTAAATAGAGTCTCAGTACATGCTCTCGCAACCGGCACATTTCTTATCTGACTCTTGCTCTGAGGATCTCACACATACCGATACAGAGAGAATGACTCGCATTTCAGCTACAGTGATCGTGCTGTTGGTTGCAACTCTCAGTGTACTCTGTTCAGATGCCTCTGCTTTGTGTAAGTACATTTCTTTATTTCTTTCCATAACTGGATTGATAATAAAGCTATTTGCACAGACATGGGTGAATTTTTAGCTTTTACTCCTTTGCTGGAATAACTGTTTTGTTTCTCAGAGACATTGTTAAATGTGTTTAAAATCTGAGGTTTATAATGTGAAGATATTTTTGTAAGGATTAAATAAAGTTGCAAAAAACTAAACTATTATTGTTGTGTTTACAGCATGTTGCAGGAAGTATACCAAAGGACAAATACCAATGGCAATTATCAAAGGATATTCCATTCAGACCATGACGAGAAACTGCCACATTGATGCTGTCATGTAAGTATAAGATCCTTTCTACATGTATGGTGCATTTTGTATTGATTGACTATATGTGTTATGACTGATTTCTGGAGAAAAATCTAACCAAAAGATGCTTTTTTACCTCACAGATTCCACACAAAAGGAGGCAGGAACATTTGCACAGACCTATCCAAAACCTGGGTGATGGAAATTATCCGTAAGCTGAGGTAAGCTTGCAGATATGTGATTGCTGTGAATAAATAAAAACAAATGAAAACAGATTAACTGAACATTATTGAAATGAAAGCTAATGGTTATGTTATCTCTTTCCTGTTTTTTAGGGAGAAAGTGCAAGAAATCAGCAGAAAACATTCAAAAGTCTAATTTTACAACTTCTGTGGTTAAACAGTTGTTACTACAAGAATAATTCTTCATGGATCTATTTCTTTATGAAATTTGCATATTTACTCTGCATATTTGTATATGCATGTTATTTTATATTGTTACACTGTTTGCTTTATTAATTAAATGCATTAAAATTAATAATTAATTTTCTATGTAAAAAGAAAACTTGCCTTTTGTATTAATTTATGTTCTTATAACACAAATTTAATACAAGGAAATTTAACAAAATAATAACAATAATATATATATATATATATATATATATATATATATATATATATATGTGTGTGTGTGTGTGTGTG
>JAFVLL020042950.1:0-27802 GCA_021397915.2 Tor tambroides
TTTGTTTATATATATTTTATTATTATTAATTTGTAATATATGTGTCACGAATCCGGTCTATGAACTTCCGTTCACGCACCACCAGAGGTCACCCGCTCACCACATGGACTCTTGCACTACACTAACTGTTCCACTTCCCCCCGGACTACAGTTCCCATCATCCATTGCACTGATGACACACACACAGCTGAATGCACTGATTACACATAGCTGATTCCAATCAGACATGCTACATAAGCCATGGACTTTCTCTCACTGCCGAGTATTGTCTAGCGTTTATCACTCTCATAGTGATAGCTACTTTACGGAGCCCTTCCGTGTTTTCTGAGTCTAAGTTTAAATTTAAGTCTAAGTCTAGTTTATAGCCTGCCTTGGTTCTATCTTTAGTCTTGTCGTTTAGTACTCGGTTTGCTCCTGTCTGGATTATTGCTCACGTTATCGGATTAGCCCTTGTCAAGCCCTCTGGATGTTGTTTGCAGATCGAAGACCCACGCTTGTCCTAGGAATACTCTTGTGTCTTGCCCATGCCATACTTGTTTGCTGTTGTTCGACCCTGCCTGTGTTATGACCATGTCTATGAATAAAAGCTTGCACTTGGATCTGCTCGACTCCCGTCTCGTCAGCTCTGTTACAATATGTCAATATTATTCTTTTTCAGCATGGCTTGGGTAAGGGCAGTGTGGCAAGAGAAGAAAGGGCAAGAGGAAGGGATGTTGCCGGACAGCTAGGTTGACCCAGAGAACATGCTAGTGTTCTGGCCAAATGTTGCAAACGCAGCAAGATATTTGAAGGAAAGAAGGCAACCAGCTGAGAGTTGGAGACAGTTTCCACTTGTGAAAGAGAAGATGAGATCTGGTAGGTAGTTTTACATGTTACATCTATTATGTGCATGTTGATAATTGACCTGCCATATGAATGTTATCCACAGACAACATTTTTGCTTTGCCATTCTTTCCCATTATTTATGATTTATAGATGACTTCGAAGAGTGTGATAACTGTGAACTCACAAGTTGTACAGAACCTGAAGAAGGTTCAATGGAGGCAAAAAAAAGGAAATTATGTAAGAAATTTGAAGACTGTTTGACAGGTATGCCTTTTACTTTGCAGTTTTCAGTACTTATGCATTCATTTATGAATCAACATCTTATCCCAGATGTAGCTCCATCTCTATGATGGATTTCTGTGAATTCCAGGATTTTTGCCTGGTTTCTTATGGATGAAAAAGTGTCAATCTGTAATGCTCAGGCTCTGAGGTAAAGATGCAGTTAATGTAAATGAAAGGCAGCGATGTGAATATAAATAGTATACCACTGTGTGCCTCAAAGTAATCTTTGTTTAACGCATTTTTCATGGTCCTTGTATACTTGCAGTGTAAAGATGGCCATAAGCATGTACAGTTCAGATTTCTTGTTTCAAACTCTTGCAAAAGCTGATATGGCTTCAATTTGTCCTTTTTAAAATGATCACTATATATCATAAATTATTTGTTTTTTGTTCTTTTCCCACTTTTCTACTTTTCCAATGTTCGTCCTGGTAGGAGAGTGAGGGATGATAGAAATATAGCAGTAGAAAGGATGCTTACTTAACTATAAATTCCCATAACTTTCCTTCCTATCATGCACCATGCCAGCAGTCACAGTCATTGGAAATTTTGTTTTTTTTCTTGTTTGAACACAATTTCTGTTTATATCTGTCTCTTGAATCAGATGATAGTTGTGATACTGATCCACAATTTGAAGATGACACTGGAAATTGTCAGTAATGAAGGTTAGTACTTTTTTGGTTCTTACATGTAACAGGGAAACTACTCGTCACTAAGGTATGGGGGCAGCAACAAAAATAGCAAAAGACAATGCATCTTTTTTGACTCTAAGACAATTAAGCACTAAAATATTTTGACAACAGAGATAGAATTTCCTGTTGCTCCAAGGAAGGTGTGCAAGCTCTTCAATGCAAGCTCAACATCTTCTGTTTCATCCCGGGGATCAAGCTCTGGCTCTCCATTGCCACTTATTAGGGGTAAGCAGAACTGGCACTGTGGGATGAACCGAATGCAGAGATAAGGTGCCCGATGCCGATGCTCATCAGACCCCAGAAAAGGTGTTGGTTGATATAGACAGCAGGATGGTCACCATGGAAGTCGGAGTGTGTAACAGCAAGCGGGTTGGATCAGTCTTTGATCCATGAAATGCTGACATCCTTATCCTTCCACAAATAAGTTTGAGGGAGAATAAAGCAGTTTCTGCATGGGTTGCTGTATGTTAAGGTTAACCCCCCTCTCCACAAGAGGTAGTGTTATCTTAAAACAAAAGGGATCCTTTGTCCACAAGCCTGATCTCATCAGAACATAACTTTCCATGTGTTAATAAACAGGAATAAACAGGGAATCTGGTGTCCTCGCCGTGCTGCGGGGTTTGTGAAGGTTTGGCAGTGTTCGAGAAGGAAGGGTTCAGGCAAGGGGCGGAGTCTGGTGGCTGCACGCGCTCCCCTCTCAGGTCCGGGGCACGAGGGGCGGCGGCTTCGTCCTCCATGGCCCAAAGCGACTCCTGGGGATTAAATGGCCCGGCATCTTGGCCTGTCAGACGCATCATGGGTGTGGTTCTTGTCCGGACCCATGGGTCCGGCAGCTCAAGGCTCTGGAGGTTTGGGATTCCCTCAACGCTCCCTTCCTGGACCCACGAGGACACCAGCATGCATCCACGGGGAAGATTATGGTCTGCCGAAGAGAGGCGCGCTCGGCATTTAACAGCGGCGGTGATGAGGCTCCATTCACTTCAAGTGTGCCCCATCACACCTGCCGCCAGACCTGGCGCAGACCTAAACTAAAAAAATGTCAACGTAAACATTGAAAATTTTAAGAAACACTGAAAAATGTTTACAGAGAAAAGAGCAGGTTTAGCAGGAATCCAATTTCTTCAAATATCTGGATTTGACATGATTTGATTTTGCACTGTTCAAGCTATAAACTAAGTGCGACTGCAGTGTTTGCATGGTTCCGTTGTTTGCCCGACCGAAAGAATCCCTAGTTAGTTCACTTGGTGCCAAATGTGACACAATTTTGTCTACTGACTGCCATGTTATCAGGAGCAGAGCTCACTTAGAGCTTAGGTAAAATTTCCATTGCTATACAGGTTAATCCGTGAAGCTAGTCATGTGTATGACATCCATTACCTTGGCTACACTTTTGGATGGTGTAGTTTAAAGGGCGGTATGTTAATTAGCAGTAGTTGTAAATTTGGGTGTTCTGCCTAAACTCTGCAGCTGCCTTTGGAGGACTGTACCACAAGTCTAATCAAACTATCCTTCTCTTTAGAAGGGTGCACTATAAGGCATATTGAAAGACTGACAACAAATTTGACTACACCAACTGTGATCTGCAATATTTTACTTTAGGTGGCAAGTAAACAGGTTTACTGAGGTACCGCATGGTGTTTTTGACCGGCACAGGGTTCGTCATAGGCATGTAAAAATGATCAATTTGTATGTAATATTGAGACTGTGGTGTAACAGCATTCCAATATATTACCGTCTCTGATGGGAAATGTAATGTGCTGTCTGTATTTCAGCATTTCATGGGAAAGAGTTGCTTTGTTAAAATATCCAAGAATAATTAAAAGACAGTCTGGGTACCTTTGCTCAATTTCACTTATTTGTTCGACCAGCTGTTGCATCGCCGCACTCACACACACATCTGGAGGAGCGTACACATTCACGAGAATGAAAGAGGAAAACTACCGTGGCGAGTAGGAAGGTTTACAGTTTATGCCTCTAGTGCCTCTAAGTTGGGACATCATATCATTTTCAGCTTTGTTACATCTTAACACCAACTTTCGTGGATGAAGGAACAATCCACCACCTTTTGTTTTCCCCATTAACTCTGTGATGTGATCCGCTCTTAACCCTTTAGGTGCCAGGGATTTTTGGAAAAAATGCTGGATTTTGAATCAAGATTTCAAAAGCTTGTGGCTTGAAAGAGCTTAAGAGATCTACTGTAAATTAGAAAAATGTTGAGCGTGACCGAAAGTTTATGTGGGGTGTAAATATACTCATCTAATTTGCATATTATGATGTCACCAGGGGCGGCCCTCTTGAATTTCATAATATTCAGGAAATAGTAGACACTGAATTGATGTTTGAAATTATTTGCATGCGGTTTTTTTTTTTTGTCTTTTTATCCTCATTCCAAATGATCAGGAAAAGAGGAAATCAACAGTAAAACAGGAGAAAGTAGTAAATTATTACTATATTACTGTGCCATAGTAAACTACATGTGCCTATTTTTTTGATCAGTTGACCAGCTATCTGCACAATCAGGTATCTTGGTGACACAGTTTATAGTTCTTGAGTGTATGGTACCTCTCATTGCATGGCACAGCACAAAGACCTACCCCACACTGACTGCACCTTTACTGGTGGCCCTTAGAGCGCGCGCGATCAGAACAATCGACGCATTCTGGCCGATCATCAGCAACGCAGAGCAAGTGGCGCTCAGAGAGCAACAGCTCTCCTATGGACACTACGACCACGTTCACCCCTGCCACCCCCATCCCCGTTGGGCAAAGAAATTATCACTTGTTTGTGCTTCGTGAACACTCTCGCCTTGCACGGCGGCACCATGGCGCTGCAAAGATGTACCGGGAGAAGCAAGCGCGATTATTAGACGACCGATCGTCATTTCCAAAAGGCAAATATTCCCCTTCAGAGTCAGAATCGGCGAATAACATTTGCAACACATCCTCACGGTACAACTTTTTATTAGCCATTTGCCGATTTTTCTCTCACAAATCTCACAATTTACTCACACGCTATTAACTGAACTGCTTCCGCGTCAATGACAGGATAGCTCACTTGCTGTGCTGTTTCCTCAAACAATTTTTGTCTAGAATCGAAGTACTACATGTCTGTCATCTAGTGGTAGGGAATACAAATGAGATATTACACCATATTAGGAACTACTGTCTATTTCATGAAGTATGACGTCTTGTCGCAATTTTGCGACTTTGGCGCTTAGAGGGTTAACAGCTGGAAGCTCGGCAGATGAAGCGCGTTATCCGGAATGGCTTAACTCAGAAAGGTTTTAGTGAAGTGCAGTGCAGCAGAGTTTGAAAAGTCCTTGTTGATGTGGGTGAGAAGTAGTTCATCTGTTTTGTTGAGAAGGGAATGGACATTTCGCAAGATGAATGCTTGGGAGTGCAGTTTGAAAGCTACGCTCGCAGAGCTTAACCAGTGCATCGGCGCACTTCCCTCGTCTGCATCTGTATGCATGTTTGAATAACACTGCACCTCTGACTAGAATGTCCAACAAATACAACAAATCTGAATAATCAAAAAACAGAAAAATATTGTCTGGGATGTTGCTTAATGTTAAGGAGTTGGTCTCTGGTAAAACTGATTTAAAGGGGTCATATGATGTTGCTAAAAAGAACATTATTTTGTGTATTTGGTGTAATGCAATGTGTTTATGTGGTTTAAAGTAAAAAAAAAAAAAAAACATTATTTTCCATATACTGTACATTTATTGTTGCTCCTCTAAGCCCTGCCTTTCTGAAACGTGTCGATTTTTACAAAGCTCATCGTTCTGAGAAGCAAGGCATGCTCTGATTGGCCAACTATCCAGTGCACTGTGATTGGCCGAATACCTCACGCATGAGACGGAAATGTTACGCCCCTCACCGTATTGTGATGGCGTTTCACGGCGCGACCACACAAAAACAAAACCCATTATAAATGAGGCATTTGTTGCATCCAGTGGGGACATAATTACTGATTATAATGACTTATACTGTCTTTTTACACGTCGCGTTGCATCGCCCCACGTAAACATTACCATGTCTGCATTTGTGATCGGAGAAACGACAAACAAGCAGCACTACTCTACACAGCTCAAAACTCGCATTTGAATCATCAGTGGCAGAAATGTACTTACAGGCTGTGAGTCAGAAGCACCAGACTGTCTTTGCAAAGTTGGAATTGCCCCACTTTATAGAAACAGCCTTTGTCTAAGCCAGCATTGTAGCTTCCAAGTTCAGGAAACAGTCCTCCGTAAAATGTGCTGCACACACTCAAATATTTGCGTTGTTCTGCTCTGGAACAGTGTTGTAAATACAACTTAACCACTGATTTCTAGTTCTGTCCTCTTTTGGAAGCCCAAACAAAGTAGTTTTGCTTTCACAACGAAACATAGCGTCTCCAGGACATGGCGCCGGCGGCAGCAACAATACTACAGCAAGAATGTGGGGGCGTGTTTGAACGAGCCGTTTTAGGGGGGTGTGGCAGAGTCTTAACTTTTATAAAGAATATCTCGTTTTGAGACTTTAGTCTTTGCAACTTCAGGGATTTTATCTAGATGCACAAACAGCTTGTAACACTCCAAAGAGAAAGGAAAACTTGAAATCGCATCATATAACCCATTTAAGAATGACTAAACAGAACAAACAATCGTGGCGCCATCTTGATATTCAAACTATAGGTTCAACATAAGTATTTTTACAATAAAAATAATTTTATTACATTTTGTGTAATATTTACTGACAGCCCTAGATTAGAATTAGAAATCTAAAAACTTACCTGTACTGAAAGCTGGAAAGTCTTCTACACTGAATGGGAGGCAGAATTCTCTCAACGTCCTCAGTCTTGACAAAGCCAAGGTCATCTATACTGTTTACTCCAGTCTAGTCATGGTCAAGTCCATCTGATCATTACTGTGTGATGGCATAGCTTTATATGAAGTGTCTCTAACTTGGACTTCATCTGTGATAAGTTACATGAGGTAAGTCCAGTGTCTGCAACTGCTTCCCTTATGGCACCATTATAGACCTCTGGATAAAAGCTAGTGCAGTCTGAAACCTGAACCTGTGGGCTAAATCAACTGTCATGACTCTAATAGGCCTGAAACAGCTGATGTGTATCAGCAAGTGACTTTCGAATCAAGAGGATTTTCAAATCTTAACCGATTTTAAAACCATAGGAGACCACAGACATGAAGACAGTTTCAACAGATTTTTAGCCTTATAATCCTCTGAACGTACACACTAGATGATCTGACCAGACCGCAAGACCACACACTTGATGACTGTAGGAACGATTTCACAGTGACACGAGATCTCACAGAGACTCGCGAGATCAAACATGACTAGAGAACAAAAACAAATGGAGAACAATCTACGTTGTCAAATTGTGCTTGAAATCGCCCTTCAAATCTTCTAGTGTGTGGCCAGCCTTAGGTTGTGTTCACATTTGGCAGGTTTGGTTTGATTTAAACAAACTCTGTTGGGCACTGCCATCCAAACCCTGGTGTGCACCAAACAAGCAGACCGAGACCCCCTCAGTCTTCTTTCAAATAAACCCCAGTGTGGTCTGGCCGAAATATGAACACAACATGAAGTCACAAGATTCAACGCTAAAAAACACAGAATGATCAATCATATTTGTTTATTGTCGTCATAGTCAGGATGTTGCCCATTACAGTTCTTTATAGTACAGGCATCATTCTGAATGAAGGATACTGGTTGACTGTTAACATGAGATGTCATCTAATCCAATCTGGTGTTTACATGTTCCAGCGCTTTGAATCTACTGTAAGTCTGTATTAAATTATTATGGGTTCTTTTTCAGTGCTTTCAGAATCTTTACTTTTTAAAATGATTTTTTCTTTATTTTAAAATATATTTTTTACATTAACATTTTAATGCCAGTATATTTATTGAACAAAATTGAACAAAAAATAATGCTTTCATTTATCAAAATAAGCAGCAAATAGTACAAACTTTGCTAAAGTGATTGTTTTGAACAAGTATTAACTTAGACACTATTAAAAAGATTATTTTAGCTAAAGTATTTGTATCAATACTGTGTGCCTTTTACCCTGTGTGTGGGGTGTGTGAATCCCAATGTCTATATCAACTTTATTTATATACCACCCTTGTTTTCAGTTTGCCAAGAACATTGAGAAGCCAGGCTTCAAATTGTTGATGACCCTGCTTTCCCCCTCCTAGACTGGCTCATGATATCAACTCTGCTAATTTGAGAGTCATTCAGTGTGTACCTTAGCTTGCTCTGGGTGGGTGTTGAAATTGTTTTTTGGTATCCTCAAGTCAAGATGGAGGGTACTTCTTAAGAAGAGTGACTTTCACTTCACATGCGGACCAGCTGTGATCACTACATGCTGTGATCTGCACAATTTTGGTCAAAAAAGCTGATTTCTGTAACAGCAACTTGGTGGTGGACATCTGTGAAGCCACAGTAAATTTCTCACAGTCAAGTCAGCAAATGCACTGCCAGGAACGTGCTAGTGGCAACACTGTGAGGGAGGCTCTAACAAGATACACCACTAATCACTTTCCCCTTCATACAGGGGACCTTCATTAACATCTGTATGAAACACATGACTCATAACACTAAGGCATTTTTAGTGATATTCTCAATATTCCAAATTGTTAAATCTGAATCTTTCATAGCAAATGAAAAGAACAAAGTGACAGTGCAGAATAGAGCACGTTAAACAACATACAAAATACTTCTGAATTTAAATCTGAAGAGTTTTGTTACAAAACAAAAGAACAAAAAATGACAGTGCAGTGTAGTGCGATACAAAATAATATTTGTGTAAATGATCTTTTGGCAAAACTGTGCGTGCGTGTGTGTGTTTAGTCACTTAAGCAAGTGTCGCATCAGTCTTTTCACAAGATAGAAAGGCCTGACGCCTTGCTTAAATAATGATTTTATTAATAAATATACAGAATTTAAATAATTCAGATGTTAAAATATGTGATCAGAGCTGTTTAATGTTTGTTTATGGGCAGGTTACGGAGTCAGTCACAGCATATTTTGGCTATGAGTGAAACACTGGGCAGCAGTCTGAAGTTAGCAGTTCCTCACTGAACACCAGAACCAGCATCATTACAGTGGAAACAGCATAACAGAGACTGATCAGCTGCATGTAAATTACTTACAAATGTTTAAATTTTACTTCTAATATTTGTTAAAGAATTTACAGTTTTTCTCAATTGATTTGACACATTTCTCCAAACTCAGGTCACTGTTCTCAGAACAGTTAACACAGTGATCTGAACACTTTGTAATTGTCCAAACAGATTGTAAGGTTTCATTCATTTCATACAAATGACAAATTATGCTAAGAATTTTCTCGAAACACTGTGCACAAAAATCTCAAATGTTTTCGTAATAGTTTATGCAACCAAACAATACTTTAACATATCTGAAAAAGCAATTGTAGCTCCTTTTATTGGTTTTACACAAATCACTAACATTTAAGGGAAAGGGAAGTGGTGTGTGGCCAAGTATGGTGACCAATACTTGGAATTTGTCCTCTGCATTTAACCCATCCAAGTGCATGCACACAGTAGTGAACACACACCTGGAGCAGTGGGCAGCCAATGCTGCGGCGCCCGAGGCGGGTTGGGGGTTCAGTGCCTTGCTCAAGGGTCTCACCTCAGTCGTGGTATTGAGGGTGGAGAGAGTGCTGGTTATTCACTCCCCCCACCTACAATCCCTGCCGGACCTGAGACTCAAACCCACAACCTTCAGGTTACAAGTCCAACTCTCTATCCATTAGGCCACGACTGTACCATTTGTCCAAACACAACAAACAAAACTCTGTAATTTCTCAAATCATCAAATGCACATATTTTCAGTTGGCCCCAAACTACTAACTGCTCATTTAATAACATACACAACACAGGAAACACAGCTTTCCTGCTTGTTGACACATTTATCACAACTGCTTTAACTATAAAGTGGAAAATATATTATTATTGAGAATAAATTTGAATTCCTTCGCTTTCATTTGAAGCAACCCTCTGAGTCATCTACCTGTCTAAATAATAATACAAATAATATCAAAGGACTTAAAGACAAACAAACAAACACGCTTTGTCACTCATAAATCAATTACCTAAAACACACATTTACACTAACAAAACAGGCAGCACTAAACAGTGTTTTCTTGTGCAATTTTTTTATTACAAAACAAGAATGACTCTGTACTATTCAGATCTCACTGCAGTTTGTTACATGATCCAAGTTTACATTACAGCACAATATTCCTAATTGGTCTCTTTTGGTATAGATGGTAGTCTAACTGAAAGATTAATGTTTGTGTAGTCTACATATTTTGATAGTATTTCTTTTTCTAGATTCAGAATATATTTCAATATGGTGTTACTGTAGAAATGTAGCAAAAGCTGTGACAGTGATGTGCAGTGCAACATTTACGCAAACTCTTAATGTACTTATAACTGCACCTTAAGTGACACGTGATCCAAAAAAATGATAATGTCATTGGTGAGGTACCCATCAAAACACTATTTTGTGTCCCTTGGTTCCTCTTTTTTCATTTTTTTCAAGAACATTGAGGGAGAAGCCAGGCTTCAAATTGTTGGTGACCCTGCTTTCCCCCTCCTAGACAGGCTCATGATATCAACTCGGCTAATGTGAACCCAGTACAGAGTCATTCAGTGCGTACCTTAGCTTGCTCTGGGTGGGTACTGAAATTGTTTTTTGGTATCCTTAAGTCAAGATGGAGGGTACTTCTTAAGAGGAGTGACTTTCACTTCACATGCGGACCAGCTGTGATCACTACATGCTGTGATCTGCACAATTTTGGTCAAAAAAGCTGATTTCTGTAACAGCAACTGGGTGGAGGACATCTGTGAAGCCACAGTAAATTTCTCACAGTCAAGTCAGCAGATGCACTGCCAGGAAATTGCTAGTGACAATTTCTGCATAAATACGACCCAAAACATCATCAGATTTTCATATAAGTCCTGAAAGTAGACAAAAAGAACCGAATCAAACAAGTGAGAGAAAAATATTTTCTTTGTCATTTATTTATTGAGAAAAATGATCCAGTGTTACATATGTGCATTGCAAAAGTATGTGAATCTCTTGGATTAGCAGTTAATTTAAAGGTGGAATTAGAGTCCATCTGTGCAGAGGTGTTTTCAGTCAGTGCAATGACTATCAAATATCAGTACATGACCTGTTTTATTCAAAGAACAGGGATCTATCAAAATCTGATCATGTTTGTGGAAGTGAATCATGTCACGAACAAAGGAGTTTACGGAGGACCTCAGAGAAAGAGTTGATGTTGCTCATCAGGCTAGAAAAGGTTACAAAACCATCTCTAAAGAGTTTGGACTCCACAAATCCACAGTCAGACAGATTGTGTACAAAAGGAGGAAATTCAAGACCACTGTTAGAGAAGAGGTCGACCAACAAAGATGACTCCAAAGCAGATTGTGCAATAGTCTGCAAGGTTGCAAAAGTTCCCATGGTAACTTCTAAGCAACTAAAGGCCTTTCCCACATTGGCTAATGTTAATGTTCATGAGCCCACCACCAGGACAACACTGAGAAACCATGGTGTGCATGGAAGAGTTGCAAGAAGAAAGCCACTGTTCTCCAAAAAGAAAATTGCTTGCTAAAGATCATGTGGACAAGCCAGAGGACTACTGGAGAAAGGGTTAATGGATAGATGAAACCAAAAGAGAACTTATTGGTTTAAATGAGAAGCTATTATGTTTGGAGAAAAGAACACATTGCTT
This sequence comes from Tor tambroides, assembly GCA_021397915.2. Lineage (NCBI taxonomy): Eukaryota > Metazoa > Chordata > Actinopteri > Cypriniformes > Cyprinidae > Tor > Tor tambroides. The sequence continues at coordinate 11,566 of JAFVLL020042950.1, forward strand.
TCCAGCTTAACAATCTTAGAGAAACTATTCACATGTGCACGGGAATGTTTTGCATGCTTACGCATTACAATTTCTAGTTTTATATAACCTATTTCCTTTGTGCATCACTGCCATCTTACTATGAATAAAACGAGAGCATGGATGCACATAAATTAACAGAGATCAACCTGCTCAAAAGTTTGCTGTTCTTATGGTAGTACCTCTAATATCAAGGCCTATCCTCTGGGGTGGAGAAACCATGACATGAAATGGGCAGATGGCATAACATTTGCCAAGTTCAGGCTCTATAAAAAGGATTGGTACTGTAAAAAAAGTGTTTAAGATTTGGCTTTCATTGGGGCAGTATGCCATATTTCAAGGCCTTAGGTCTCTTTAATGCATAGTCTGTGGCGACCAAGAAACCACACCGCGAAATGGGCTGATGGTACAACAGGTGGCTCAGTGTGATTTTATACATAAAGATACAGAATATAAATACTTTGGATGTTAAAATATGTGGTCAGAGCTGTTTTTTGTTTGTTTATGGGCAGGTTATGGAGTCAGTCACAGCATATTTCGAGTCAAACTATGAGTGAAACGCAGGGCGGCAGTCTGAAGTTAACGGTTCCCCACTGAATACAATTCCAGCTCGGGCACGAGAACCAGCACCATTACAGTGGGAACAGGATGACAGAGACTGATCAATTACATGTGAATTATTTCCAAATGTTTAGTTCTTACTTCTAACATTTGTTAAAGAATTTAAACATAGGCAATATGTATGACCTATGTATTAAAAATGATATCAAATATACACGTTGAGGGGTGACCTTCAGCAGACTAATTGTCATTTTTTTTGTGCACTGTGATTAAGCCATAACCTACTCTCAGCTTATTTGAATGCAGTTTACTTTTTGCACAGTCAAATCTGTCATATGCGAACTGCCCTCACGCTCTGTGTGTGGTTATTCTCTCCTACTGCCGTGATGGGCAGAGGCGTCACGCCCATTCAAAATGAGGGCACGTGTCCCCTCAGATTTTTGAGCCAAGTGGATTTTGAATGCAGCTTCCAAAAGACAAAAATAGCTGAATAATATTTTTTAAATTTGATACAATTACATTGGTGTGATCAGAGTGTTTAGCGCGGCACATCACCACCTGCTAAATTCAAATCTGCGTTCGCTGGCTGGCGCTGAGCCAGAGACATTGCGTTTTTACAGCGCTGCGCATTATAACCAATCACACACGATTATGTTGAGCTTATGAATGCAATGGCCAATCGGAAGTGTTCAGATGAGTCACCATTGAAACGCCGTGTTTTGTTCAGTGACTGAATTCTGGTCTCTGGTGAATTCTCTCATCAGAAACTACAAAGTGCAGATGTGCATATGATGCAAGTAAGAGATTCATTTCACACTGTACACAGCTTCAATAATTAGGCCTATAATGGGAGTTTTTGAGAATGCTTGAACTCAATGTTTTTAGATAATATAAATGTTCATTTCTGTGCTTTCTGTACAATGAAAGTGTTAGTAACTTGCAATGTTTTATTAAATTCACGTTGAATACAAAGTCAGTCGTATTAAAAATATATTTTTTAAAAATGACATTATGACACCCATATCTGGCACTTAAGTAAAAAGACGGGTTTTATGCATAATAACGCTAACATTAGGCTACTTTGCCCATCGCTCGTTATAGATCAACTACATAATCTATAGAGCAGCAAAATGCATTTACTTGCACATATTTGAGAATCAAGATATTTGATGATATATTTAACATGTTTGGGAATATTTGTAATAAAAAAGGAAAAATTAAAACTAATAAGACTACATAAAGTTACACAGCAATTTTGGGCCGAATTGTACTCTTTTGAAAATCCTAGGTATAGTCCTGATTGTTTTGATGGTTCTACAGATTATCTTATCAGATTTTCCTGTGGTGTGAGGTGTGTCAAGAGTGACTGAATCTGCTCAGAACATCGGGTCACACCGGTCTCAAATAGTAAATATTCAAGATGTTATAGTTGTTTTTGTAATTAGTTTTTTTTAAGCTTTGTTTTCATTTCAAGGTTAAAGTTACTAATGCTTATTTATTTTAGCTAAGGGACTTTCAGAGGACTTTCACACACTTTTTTTCACTTGTGATGAGCATCCTTCCATGCACAAGCTAGTTATTGGGCCTTTGGTTATTAACTTACAGAATATTTTGTGTTTAGTGTTAGGGGCTAGAGTATACAGGGGCGCCCACACTGATCTTACCCCTCAGCAAATGTTTGGTTGTGCCCCTGCCTTGAGAACAATTATGTTAAATTGTTTTTTTTAACCCTCTGGGGTCTGAGAGTGTTTTGGGGGCCTGGAGAAGTTTTGACATGCCTTGACATTTGTGCTTTTTTCAGTTGCTTGTAAACATATAAATGGTTTAAGTCTAATAACACTGTATTCAGCACAAACTGGTCTACAATATGTGAGCAGCATGTATGTACATGTTTGTGTTTTTGAGAAAGCAATGTTTATGCGTGGTTAGTGAAAAACTGATATTTTTAAATCACTTGAAGAAGGCCATAAAACAAATATAGAACATTTGTTCACAAGTCTTTTGAGAATTGAATCTTGTAGACTAGCGTTTTTGCTTCAAAATGATGTGAAAATGATCCTGTTCACTCATTCACAGACAACAGTATATTCTGTGCATTTCAGCAGCAGTTTCCTTACAACAAACCAGACAAGACTGAGTGTGAGTGTTTATGTCTGACTGTTATTCTTCTGATTCACACGTCTCTTCCTTGAAGAAAACAGGAAGTAGGTTCCACTTGTATTACAGAAGTTAAAGAAATTTCAGAGCTGCTGTTCAACAATGATTTCAGAGGAGGAAATCGAAAGATCTACAAATATTATTTGAGGTGAGTGTTTCATATTTAGTTGTTTTCATGTACTATTAGTGTGTCATCTTATGATGTGTCACTGGTCATTTTGTGCTTTGAGACTTTAATACTGTGCTGAAGTCATTTTGATGATTTTATTTTAACCTTTTTATGCCATAATCAAACAGATGCGCAAGTGTGTCTAAGTGAATCACAGAAAGCTGCTCATTCTGATATTGTTGTGTTTCTCATTTTACTGTTTATTAGTGAGTCTGTGATTCTTAAACTCTTCACTCTTTGATAGAGAAACTATCACTCAACAGTTTTATGCGTCTACAGACAGTTTTGATGTAATACTGTGTCTATATGAAATTGCAATTGGGGGTTCAATGCCTTACTCAAGAAGTATACTTTCACACAAACAAGAAAGAAAATGCCTCCTTTCAGCTCAGACTCCAGTGGCACAAACTGTCACAGACTCCTAGAAACAATCTCAAACAGAAACACACAGCAGAGGTTCATTGTCCCAGGTTAACTAGATTCAGCATAATGATGAGGGCAAACAAAGTAATTACCATATGCAATCAGATATAAGTTTCACTGTCATTTGATGGTGGATATGGTAAGCAAGACTTTGAAAACGATAGTTTTCAGAATCTGGTTCAGATTGCAAATATGAGATAGATGTTGAATGTACTGGGGACGTGCACTCTGAAGATGACATTGATGGTAAAATCATCTGCTCAAACCGAATGAAACATGCTTTAAATTATTCTTTTGTAACAGTAATTCAAATATCAGGAGAGTTTTACACTATTGCAGCAGTTAGCGAACTATTTGTGTTAGATATTCAGGTCTTTAGCAACCCAGACCTATGCATGTAATAATGATTGGTGAAACATTCATGCTTTTAAGGGCTAAACCATCAGCACAGGTCTAAAAACTTATAAATAATAGTGTAAACTGCAAGTAAATGAAGTAATGGAGATGCAGAATCACATAGACAGATACAATTACTCATTTGTCCATTAGAGGTTCACACAATGCAATTAACTAGTAGGGTAAGATGGGGAAAGATGCCCCTGTAAGAACAGCATGGATTTACTTTTAAATTGTAACATTTATATACAGGCTTCAACTGACTAAATCTCACAAATGTTAATATTAAGATGAAATGACAGCATTAAAAATAGTGTAGTCATTCATGAAAAGGCCATATGTCAGTAAAAACAAATTTACCTGTCTGTCAGCTGTTATACTGTGCTCGAAGCACATGCTCTTCAATTGCACGCACAAATGCAGTGGCACGCACTGTCATATTAAAAGTACAAAAGAAACTGCAAGCATGCAATCATAGTAATGTCATCATTTAAGTCATGAAGTTACCAAAAAAGCAATTAAAGCTGCCTTAAAACTGTGCATGCATGTATGTATTTGTTATATATGAACCACATTTAGGAACATGTCTCCGAAATGCAGTGGTTTTCAAAACTGTCCTGGAACATCCCAGCACTGTCTCCCTGATCTAACACACCCAATGATCTGCTTCATGTTCAGTAGCGGCAGCTCTTATTGCAGCCAAAATAACCTAATAACCAGCTGCTGTGATGTCTGTTAATCAAAGAACAAAAGAAAGAAGAGGAAATCAATAACTTTTTGTAGCTTTAAGGATTCATAAATATTTAATTCAGAATTTAGTGTTTGATAACTTTATTCAATTTATTTATATTTTCTACTTGGTGAGGGCACAAGTAAATATGACATTTATTATAATGGGTTTATGTGAAGATTATTTTAAGTTCAATTAAATTAAAAGTTGTTATTCTTTAAAGTTTAATAAGTGTTCAAATTGATAGCTCTCAATTATATTGTAAAGTTGAATGGCTGTAGTGAATGGTTAAATATTAGGGGGAAAAAATCATAGAGACATCAGTAGTTGGTATCAGTGATCCTAGCCTTCAATCATAAAGAAATATGCTTTTAAACAAATATTGAAAAATAAAAAAAATACTGTCTTTGTTTTTTCTACATTAATTTGAAGACTGAATATGAAATTGCAATATAAAAGTATATTTAAAAACTTTAATATTAATCTTAATCATGATTAATTTCAGAAAAAAAACTGTGATTAGTTGTTTTTTTTTAACTCTTTCCCAGGCAGCGTTTTTCGAAAAACGTTTTTGATGATTTTCACTAAAATTTCATGGCCCCCAGAATATTTTGTTGTATGAATATCTGAAAATGCAATGCATCAAACTAAAGAACAGACCCTCTACTTTTAAACAAACAAACAAACAAAAAAATCAGTTTTATTCTATTTTTAAGCGTTCCTTCTTTTTTTTTAACACTTTTTTCATAAAAAAGCTAAATTTTGAGCAAAAAGATGAGAAAATCGCCTTTTAATCAAATACTACATTTGGATCATTTTCAGTACAATGATCAAAGCAAAGATGCATTAGATGGCTTCCATCAGCACTCTCAAAGCTTGCACAGTCCTTTATCACTTCCGGGATCAACATTTCACTGTGTAACATTAGGCAGTTTTAATTTATATGCGGTTTAGTGTTGATGATCGCTTTATTTTTCATATGCATATGCTTACATGTGAGATCGCCCGTTTCTGCGTCTTCCTGGTCTGTGATTTTGATCGGCACATTCTAGACTCATTCAGGAGATGTGTAATAGCACCCCCTAGCGTATAACAGCGAAAACACGGAAACCAGGAAAATTCTGTGTTTGGCTGGGAAAGAGTCAATCAATTGACAGCACTAATTATTACATATTTTATTAAACAAACCAAGTGTTGTCTCTTTAAAAAACTGCCCATACTTAATGTGTGTAGTATATTTGTTTGGATCCTGATTAAACTTTAAGGCCAGTTTCACTTGTAATAAGGCATATTCTGGTTTAACAGGTTTAAGTTCTGAAGAAAACACCCCCCTCCAGAGTCCTAAACAATGCAGAGTTTAACACTTTCAGAACTTCTGTTCAAGACAGTTAACTGGAGAAACAAGAAATATCTACATTATCATTATTTATGGTTGGCAAATACTACTTCATAAGATACTGACATATAGATTTAAAAGTGTCATGTACTGCATTTATTCTACACTTACAGTATCATGTATATCACTAGTTTTTTGGGGGGATTTTGCTAACAAAAAAGCAATTATTTAATATTTTATGATGATTAATTTGTCTCTGCTCTGCCTCTGATCCCCATGTTAAGAGTGAAATTATTTCAGATCTTCTTCTTGTCCTGCAGCTGTTAATTGGTGAAGGAGGATGGCGTCTGTTAAAGATCTGCTCATGAACTCACTGAAGGAGCTGGTAGATAAAGAACTGGAGGAGTTTCAGTGGCACTTAAAGAAAGATCATGAGGTTATATCAAAGTCTGAAATGGAGAATGCAAATAGGTTAAAAACAGTGGATAAGATAGTGGCGTGTTTTGGACAAGAAGAAGCTGTGAAGATCACGGTTGGCATCCTGAGGAAGATCAATCAGAATGAGCTGGCTGAACAGTTAGAGAACAAACACAAGGAAGGTAATGTTTAAATCACTGTGACTGTAAAGTGATTGGTTGTTTACCAGTGTGATGGTTTGACATAAACTTTCCTTTTTGCTGATGTGATTGTGTGATTTATGTTTCTCAGTGAGCATTTCTCTCATGGCTCAGGCTGAGGGCAATACGAACACATCTATCCCTTATGGAGCTAATTCAGGTCAGATCTGGAGTAAATAACAATCACTGTCTGTAAATGGAAACAAGAGAAAATATAATTGCAGCATCAATTAACGGGCTAGTCACATCAGCAGCAGATTTTATACAATTATATAGAATAAAACAGTGTATCCCCATGGATACTCAGTTTACAATAGTATAAAAGCCTTTAATGAACAACTGCATCACATTATGAGAATTTGTTTACTAAAGTTATCCAATAGATGGCACTATCATCAAACTGATTCAGTATCATCCAGGCATGATTACAATCACATATGCAAAGGTTCATTTAAGCCAGTCAAGATTATGTGGAAACCATTCATCAGCTTTTCTTAACATTGGTCAGCATGGCCTAAAGATGGTCTGATTCAATCCAACAAGTCATCCGGCAAGAACATAAAAAACATTCAGAAATTGTAAAATTGAAATCAAGTTGTTAGGGATGTACTGTGCTATTTTCAGCAGTATGAATTGAATCTGTCTGCATCAGTTATTTTTAAGGATCATGTTGATACAAAAAAGTATTTGTCAGTTTTATTTAATGCTTTTTTGTCAATCTTATTTATTTGTTTTTAATTATAGAGCTGCAAAACTTCTTGAAAACTCACAGAAACAACATGAAGAGGAAAGCAAAATATATTTTTGAGGGCAACCAAGAAAACGACACAGATCTCAAGGCTGTTTACACAAAACTGTTCATCACAGAGGGAGATATGGAAGATGTCAATCAGGAACATGAGATTCAACAGATTGATGATGTTTTCAAGAACAGAAAAACACAGGATAAACCAATCAAATGCAATGATATATTTACTGAACTGAGGAAAAACAATGAGGAGAAGATTGTGCTGACCAAGGGAGTCGCTGGCATTGGAAAAACTGTCTCTGTGCACAAGTTCATCCTGGACTGGGCAGAAGGAAACACCAATCAGGATATAGACTGTGTGTTCCTGCTTCCATTCAGAGAGATCAACATGATTAAAGACAGAGAGGTCAATCTCCATGAGTTTCTGCTGAAATTTTATCCTGTATTGAAGAATCTGGAGAAATCAAAGCTATATGAGGAATGTAAGCTAGTGTTTATATTCGATGGACTTGATGAGAGTCAATTGCCACTGAACTTTAGCAGTGAAACACTGATCACTGTTGAGGAAACAGCATCTATAGATGTGCTGTTCACAAGTCTGGTCAAAGGTAATCTGCTTCCATCAGCTCTTGTCTGGGTGACATCAAGACCAGCAGCGGCCAATCAGATCCCTCGTCGGTATGTAGGTTTGTTCACAGAGGTGCGAGGATTCACTGATGAACAGAAAGAGCAGTACTTCAGAAAGAGAATCACAGATGAGAGTCTGGCCTCCAGAATCATCTCACACATTAAGACATCTCGTAGTCTCTACATCATGTGCCACATTCCTGTTTTCTGCTGGATCACAGCCACAGTACTTCAAGATGTTCTCATTGGGAACAATGCAGAGAACATCAGCACAACACTCACTGAAATGTACATTCACTTCTTGCTGATACAGATGAATATGAAGAGTCGGAAGTACGATAGAAAAGAACAAAGACAATGTAAAAAGCTCTTAGATTCAAATAGAGAAATGATTCTGAAATTAGCCAAGTTAGCATTTGAACAACTGAAGAAGGAAAACATTGTGTTCTATAAGGAAGATCTGGAAGAATGTGGTATTGATGTGAGTAAAGGCACTGAGTTCACAGGAATGATTGCTGAGATCTTTAAGAAGGAAAATGGACTTTATGAGACAAAGGTCTTCTGCTTTGTGCATTTGAGTGTTCAAGAGTTTCTTGCTGCAGTGCATGTGTTCCTCTGTTACCTGAACAAAAACAAGCGAGAGCTTCAGTTTTTCTTTGAAGATTCACAAACTACAACCAGACAAAAGCTTCAGTTCTTCTTTAGAACTGTCAAATTTCATGACTTAACAAAGAGGGCCACTGAAAAAGCTATCCAGAGTAAGAGAGGACATCTAGACCTGTTCCTGCGGTTTCTGATGGGAATTTCACTAAAATCCAGTCAAAATCTTCTCAAAGGCCTGATCACACACACTAAAGACACTAGTGTGAGCATCAGGAAAATAAGTGCACACATTAAAGAATTACAAAAAGAGGACGTCTCAGATGAAACTTCAGTCAACCTATTTTACTGCTTACTTGAGCTCAAAGATCATTCATTATATGAGGAAATAAAGAGTTACTTCAGTTCAGCTGAACATCCAGGAAGAGACCTCTCATCTTCAATGTGCACAGTAATGACCTACATACTGTTGATGTCAGAGAAGGTAGTGGATGAGTTCAACCCAAAGAGGTTCACGTCCTCATCTTCAAACTTCAAGAGACTCATCCCAGCTGTGAGATGCTGCAGAAAAGCACTGTGAGTAATTTAAATGACTGCTGTTCAGTCAAACTTTTGTTCTATGCCACAAAATAATTAAATGTCAAAATGCTATGTGAAATATTTTCCTGCCCTGATTTTAAATCAAAGGGTGCAATAAGTTATTGCAGAAAAAAACTAAACATCGGAAAATAATCTGACTAAACATTCTGGTTTGTTAGATTTGATGGCTGTGGTCTTGCTGAAACATGCTGTGAAACTGTGTCTTCAGCTCTACAACTGTCAAACTCCCATCTGACAGAGCTGGACCTGAGTAGCAATAACCTGCGTGATTCAGGAGTGAAGCTGCTTTATGATGGACTGAAGAGTCCACACTGTCGACTAAACATACTGAGGTTTGCCAATCACATTCACTGAATCACTATTATGGGTGTGCCCAAAGCCTGAATCTGTATTCAGAAAGACACAGAAAATGAATAACACATTCCATGGAGCCACTAAAGGGACATGGTCCCAGACGGCACACATTAATCTACCCGATGTCGGGCCGATGAATGCCGCTATTGTCTAGAAGACATCGCATAGGGAGCGTTTGCTCATTGGCAAGACATCGCCGGGATGTCGGCAAATCATCGAAAACGACAATGAGCCAATGTTTCAACGACTCATCAAAGCTATGCCCACCTCCACCCGCGGAGGCTTATGCGACCTTTATTTATTTAGGTCGGATCTTGAGATTGCACATTTTACACTATAGGCTATAGGCTATAAATGAATTAGATCTATAATCTATAAAAAGACAAGAAAGACGCCAGAAGTATATTTCCATTTCATTTTATTGAGTGTTTCAAAAAAGTGATGAAAAAATGCTGTTAGAAAAAAACAGCTCCCCAAAAAATCCCCCAAAAATCCGGTTGTTCTCCTGCAAGAGACAAAAACAACAATTAATTCACCGCAACACTAATCGTCGTTTAAGTCTACCCTTACCGATTGCTGTTAATGAATTTTCACAGATGCAGAGAACCACAGACCGAGCTCGAAGAAATAGATTTCAAACCCATTACCGTTACAGGTTGTTCATTTGAAAGAAGACACTTCAGGCTTTCTATAGAGATAACTCTCATGTCTGTGTGTCGAGTATTCTCTGAGTTACACTTCATTTTAGTGACGCGTTTCTGAAAACAGTTCGCGGAGACGGAGAAGACAAAGAGCGCACCCTGTTTGTTTTCTTTATTCTTCAAAAGCACAAAGTTTAGTTGTTATTATGAGTGTATACAAATAAAAGTAGACCCCTTACAGATTCGAATGGTGTATTGCTCTTATATCTGAACGATCAAAAATGGCAGAGTAATTCAAGCTCATTTCTGCCTTATCAGGAAAATCTGCCACAAAACGCGTATTCGCGTTTGTCGGGCGCAGAGGGTTAAATTAAAATATTTTCCAGTGTTAGCTAACGTGAATTAGCTCACAACGAAGTTGTAATTGCGCCAAAACAGCTCTGTATAAAGTAATGCACACCAAGTTATGGCTTAGCCTAGCAGGCAAATATATAAAGTCATACAATTGACACAATGCCCACTTTCTGACAATTTACACGAGTGAATTTACCAACCTGAAAATCGCTGCTCCAGTAGGCTGTATGGGTGTAGCTCTTCGTAGCTGGCTGCTAGTTCTACATGCAAAAAAGAGGAGTACAAGTCAACACTTTCAGCAAAGCCGTTATGACACCGGCCGGTAGGCGCATGGAGCCAAGACGTAGAACTAATAGCCTAACTTACTTCCACTCCTCTCAATACAAAAACGACAGCTTTTCCTGTGTAAAGTCTCACGGTCAACTAGTAACTTGCTATTCTTACACCTAAGCATATTGCTGTCCTTATACCTGTTAACATTTCGCCATAGCCGCTAGCTAGGTTTAACATATTTTCATTAGCTCAACTAGCTAACGTGAATTACGAAGTTGTAATTACCCCAAAACAGTTATTTATAAAGTAATGCACACCCAAGTTATGGCTTAGCCTAGCAGGCAAATATATAACAGTCATACAATTGACACAATGCCTACTTTCTGTCAATTTACACGAGTGAATTTACCAACCTGAAAATCGCTGCTTCAGGAGGCTGTTCTGGGTCTGTTCGTACCTGGCTGCTTCTACACAGCATGCAAAAAAAATAAATAAATAAATAAATAGCGGGATCTGCTTTGGGGAGTGGGGACGATCAAAAGCCAACATATAGGGAAGCCGGGATAAAAAAAAAAAACATAGCGGGATCTGCTTTGGGTAGTGGGAACGATCAAAGGCCAATATACATGGAAGCGACTTTAGGCCGATACTCCTGAGACATTAGGATTCCATGCTGATCTGAAACCGACATCGGGCAGATTAATGTGTGCTGTCTGGGGTTAGCCACTTGCTAGCAGTAGTCTGTTACATTATAGTACATCAAATTTCACTCTGGAGTCTCCAGAAGTACAAGGTGTGAAGTTCTCAGAGACTTTGCTTGGGTAAAAAAAAATCCTACAAAATGACCCTCATTTTAAGGCACAATATGTAAGATTTTTTTTTTATTAGTGCTGTCAAATGATTAATCGCGATTAATCCAAAATAAAAAAAAATTGTTTGCATAATTTGTGTGTGTGTGTTCTGTGTATATTTATTATGTATATATAAATACACACTCATGCATGTATATAGTTTGAAAATATTTTGATGTATTTACATGTTTATATTTATATACATAAAAATTATATTATAAATAAATATATTTAATATATAAACAACATATTTTTCTGAAATATATACCTGCATGTGTGTGTATTTATATATACATAATAAATATAAACATCATACATATATTATGTAAACAAAAACTTTTATTTTGGATGCGATTAATCGTTTGACAGGACTATTTTTTATTCAAATATCCAAAAACCACTAGAACAGTGTTACATATTTTGCTGACTTGTGTACTTACAATATCCCAAATGTTTCGAAGAATGTTTAAATCCAGAGAAATAAGTTATTTTAACTAGTGAAACGGACCGTGTCCATAGTGTTATTGTGTCGCCTGCCAATGACATTATACACATCATACACCCTTGATTTCCGGTTTTGATTTGTAGAAAACATGATAACACCAAAGACGCTTCAATATGTAATGCGTTTTATTAGAGAGGTGACGACCACACAGAGTAGCATTATAACAGAACTTTCAAATGTATCAAGTATGATAAAACAGCACTGGTTTACCCCACATAAGGTGTTTGGACTCTTTTCCTTAATCTTCCTTAAGCGTAAAGGAGCAACTGTATCTAAAGTGCTAGGAAACAGAGAGTCCATAGTTTCTGTTACATTATCAAGTTTTGTGAGCTATTGGATATGCTGAGGAACTGAGATAAGTCAGGAAGTTTATTTATAAAGCAGTCTTTTGTGGTCGAGGTGATAGTTCTACCATATTTGTAACAAGGAGTTGGCTTTACAGCTTTAGCTATATGGAATATACACTAAACTAGATAATGATCTGAGATATCATAGCTCTGCTGCAAAATTTCAACGCCATTGACATCAATTCCATGTGACAGTATTAAATCTAGAGTATGATTTTTACAATGAGTAGGTCCTGACACATGTTGTTTAAGAGTGTAGAGTTTAGAATGTCTATAAATGCTGATCCCAATGAATCTCTTTCATTATCAACATGGATATTAAAATCACTAATAATTAGGACTTTATCTGCAGCCAGCACTAACTCAGATAGTAAATCAGCAAGTTCTTTAATAAAGTTTGTGCCCTGGTGGCCTGTATACAGTAGCTAGTACAAACATCACAGGAGATTTATCATTAATGTCCCTTTATGATTTTCGATCCTTACTATATGCTCTAATGCATTAATAATTAGGAGAAAAATATAAAAATATCCTTTATTAGAATTGATATGAACTTACACCAAATGTTCGCTGGACGAACAGATTAGATGATGGCAATTTAATTCTGCTACAGTTACTACTGGTGGCTGATATAAATAATTGTAATTAATAGGGGTGGCACGGTTCGCTAAAAAAAATCAAACCGAACAGTTCTCCACACACGGTTCGGCACGCGGTTCAACTTAAATCTGACAATGCATCTGTAATATGGTTTCTAACACGTAAAACAAACAGGGTTCGGCTAATGTATGTTTCTGTTAATGGATGCGCATTCTGGCTTCCCAGTACATTACAATAACAGCGAAAAAAAAAAAAAAAAGTGGACAAACCATTCTCTCTTGTTCAATGCGAGTGCAGTATACTGGATTATGAGCTGTAATTTATTCCGTCATCACCCCGGTGCTGATAGCACTCGCACACAGGTGAGACCTAAACAGCACACGTTGATATCTGTGTTTAAACTACACTCATTTAAACTTTGCCAGTTTAAACATTTAAGAACCAGCTAGCGGATGCGAGCCGTGAGGAGATTTGTGCGTGCGCTCATCAGAAGTGCGCAAACCCGTGCCTCAAAACGCGTGCAAATATTAAGCTCTCTGAACTTAAGTATTGTGTTTGAATGGACAAATTGGATATGATGGACATATATGGATATGATCACTGATCATAAACTAGATGTGCTTTTCAAGTTTGTACAGAAACTTGGCTAAAACCAGATGATTACATTACTTTAAAGTCATAAACTTTAACCCCTTAGCTTTAATCCCCCAATTTTCAGCATAGAGACACAAATGACATACCCAAAATAAAAAGGTTCCTGCTCATGAGTCTTTCTTACTAGATACATAATCAACATATGTTCACAAAGCTGACACTTCAAAGTTTACTGTTCAAGAGGCAGAATTACTCAGACTGTTATGATAATAAAGATATATAAGCTCAAACATGAATACAAAAATAAAAATATTAAAATAATTTTTTAAATGTATAAAATAATAAGTTGCTTGTAGGATTTGATTTTAGAAACACAATGAAGCTAAAGCCACAAATCTACTAATGCTTCATTTGAAATTTCAGGACATAATCTCTAAAACTGTGAATTTTATGAAACATTTTCTAAGACCATGTCATGTGTGTTTTTAGAGAACGCTAATGAAATGCTAATAAAATAGATTTATGACCCCTGTAAGCTCTCCTATAAGCTGTCTCCTCATGTCTGGCTCAGCAAACTGCCCCACCATGTCTCTATTGTTCTTACCCGACGAAACTTTCACACCTCCGCCAGGTTTGAGACATAATCCTCATTATTCCTTTATCATTATTTTGTTTTATTCATCCATTATTAGCCTTTATTCTGGCATTACAAGGTTTGCCAAGCCACATCACTTCAATCCCAGTATACATTTACCCAACTATTATCAGAAGTATTTCTAAAAAAATACAACAAAACATTTTCTTGCGACCTTACGTGAAATCCAGAATTGTCAGCAAACTGCATGTATAGCGCTGTGAATGTTCATATGATTGTCAACCAGTGGGATGCTACTTTTTTTCTTTCCGACATTAAAGCACTTGCATTTTGTTTTGTGATTTCACTGGAACGAATAATCTCTGCAACAGTGTTGCGATAGATTTTTTATCTTTATCACTCAATGAAACAAACAGTGATTGAGACGAAAGAAAATTATATTGCAATTAAAAATAAAAGATTAAAAAGTCTTCTCAAAGCTGTTTTAATTACAAAAAATTGTAACTGATTTCAGACCCATTTTGAGTGCGAGTAAATATTTGATTTTCTCTGTGCAGTTTTCATCATGCTCTGCTGTCATTGTTTGCATGTCTACAACTTTTGCTTGAGTTAAAAAGCGACCAAACTATTGGGTCTTTCATTTTTGCGCCTAGTTGTACTGTCCAGTGGAATAGAGCTCTTCGTGAATTCAATGTTTTCTTGCGAGTTGAAAATTATGTCAGCAGAACTGACAGCAAATTTGTGGTTGCGCCATGAACTAAAAAAAAAAAGACTTTTTATTTGTGATTTTATTTTTTAAATTGCTTTCAAATTCTGTCAGTTTTGTAGCTAACAAACAATATGGATTTGAAGACGTGAAATGTTATTTCCAATAATTTATTATGCAGAGAATAAGCAGCTTGTGAATAGTGTAGCAAATTAGCTCAGAGGGGGGAATATTAATAATTAATCATAACTCACTATAATTAATTATAATATTTGGATAAGTGAATAGAATTAGCTTGATAAAGCAGAATTTACAGTACAATCAATAGACAAATTTAATGCAGACGTCACAGTTATTTCACTCGCAGCTGCGAGCACATTGTGGTGGCAGAAACACACGGTAACAAGCGGAGTGAAATGGGAAAAATCCACAGAATAAGAGATACAATGTATTGTTGTGTGTTTGGATGTCAGAATCGGAATGCAAATAATTTTTATTGAATGCTGTTGTCAAAAATGCCATTTGAAGCTAAACACAGACGTTTAAACGGACAGACTTATGAATAAAACCTGCTATGATTACTTTAAAAGCAGAAATTTGATTTAAACAATTGGTCTACATAATTTTCACATATGCAGTTCATAGGGAACACATTATCTTTGCCCTACAGTTACAGAAATACTATTTAAACCTATAACATTTAACATTACCTATTTTGTCTCACAATTCTTTTTTGAGACTTTTTTCTCGCAAATGCAACTTTATATCTTGTATTTCGGACTTTATAACTCTATTTAACTCAACAATAGTGAGTTTGTCCATTCTGAGGTGGAAAAAAAGCCAGAAGAGTGGGATATAAACTCAAAAGAGAGAATGACGAGTTGATTTTTCTTATCGGAATTGAGAGATCTAATCTCGGAATTGTAAGAATAAAGTCAGAATTTTGAAATACAAACCCAAATTTACCTTTTTTATTCTTTTATTCTATGGTTTCCACAGACTGCCTCTTGAAAACTGTAATTTTCTGCCACCAGATAGGCTCCACCCAGTAAAAAAACGTCATCACTGTTTGGAAACACCAACTTAGTCTACTGATCAGTATTGATTATTTATGAATTCAAAGAAATCTTAATTTCCAGGGTAAGGGTACACTCAGAGCATGTAACAAGATCAAAATCGTTAAATTGACTTTGTTGCAAGCAGGAAATCAGAAACAAATACTCATATGTATTGTGCACAAAGTTTTATTAACTAAATCACAAACACATAACTAGTCTGAACAAACACAAACACACACACACAAATCACGCATACGTGGCACATGGGGAGGCTGAGTGAGACTGGATGAATGAAACCGGAGAGAAACTGGGGGAATGAGGCAGAGTTGACCATCTGAAAGAACCATCAGTCTCTAATTCAAAGCACAGTATACAAT
>JAFVLL020042951.1:0-31028 GCA_021397915.2 Tor tambroides
GCACATATACCCACTGGACAGCACCCCAAAGTGCTCATGCATGTGACGTCACAGATGACCGTTAACCAGGCACGCAGTGCGGTCAGGACAGGTAGAATTACATGCACACACAACTAATAACAAACACCACTCAGAATTAAATCATTAAATAGTAGGTTCCAAATGTTTTTAACTTCTGAATTAAAATTAGTTTGAGGAATAACGCAAAACATTTCATAAGTAAAAAGAAAAAACGTTCCTGAAAAGCATTGAAACCTAAAGTAGTTTAGTTATGTTTTTTTATTATTATTTCTTGGCAAATAATGCTTAAAAATTAGTAAGCATGCTCTAAATTGTCACTAAATTGATACTTGAATTTTTTTCAAAATCCTATAAAAATAGTGTATTTTTAAAAACTATGTTTAAAAAAACATCTTTATTATGGGCACTGAAATTTGTCATCAAATAAATCATCTTTCTTTTATTCCACCTTTTTTCCACACCAGCTGTGAGTCACAGCCAGGACCGGCCTACGGCAGCAGTGACACCCATCCAATCCCACAATCCTGTGTCCTACCTTCCTAGCACAGCTGTGGTTCTTCAGGCGTCGCCTGTCCTCGGCTCCAGCCCGGGATCCTCCTCAGCCAGGGTCAGTGTGGCTATGGGCTGTGCCGCCGCCTCCTTGACCCCTCCTAATGTTAGCGCTGCTTCTTTGGACAGTGATGCCATGAGACCTGTCTCTGTTGTAGCACTTCCTGTGAACCCTGGCAGCACAAAATCTCTCGGTTCAGCCTCAAATCATGGTGTTGCTTGTAGACTGGATAAAGACTGCAAGGTGAGACTTGTTGAACTAAAGCATTTTAAAACATCTACAGATTTTTTAATGGTTTCTTTTGCTTTTCCCTCCCATCAGTGTTATTTTAATGTGCTGCAGTAAGGCATTTGGCAATTAGAAATTCTCTGAGTTTCACCTCATTTGCTGAGCTGGGTGGTTAAGCCTGCTGATATAGAGCTGAAATCATCAGTTTTTTATGATTCAGACTGTTCTGCAAACCCCAGAGGACACAAACCTTGTGTTGTTCACTTTGACTCGATTTTCTGGGAGATTTCTTAGTACTCTTAAATGTACAGTGTAGCTGACTCACAGATCTTTAGAGTTCACATTTATAAACCTCTTCTTTTTTTACCAGATCTCTGGAGATAGTCATTCTGATGTGTTTTCTTTTCTTTTTGATAGCTGGGATAATACTAGAGGAGTTATTGAATGAAAATGCTATAAAAATGTGGAGAAGAGTGATTAAAGCAAGTCATGGTCAATTAAATAAGTACAAAAAAATATTAAATAAAATAATATGATTGTGTCATGGCAGTATACTGGGTTTCCATTCACAGTTTTATTTTTATTTATTAATTATTTTATTTTTGACTTTTTGCCTTTATTTATTATGGATAGAACAGTTTAAGTCATGTGACTTTGTCTCAGTGAATATTTCAATCAAATGATTAGTTACTGTCACCAATCACTAACAAATATGAAATTCATCAGAGGTTTTTGTCTGTGTGCTAATAATTTATTAAATTTAAGCCATTCGTGTGTACGTTTAAAATATTCTACCTTCATTAATGCAACTGTTATTTCAGAATAAATCACATTCCTGTTTACGCAACAACGAGTGAAGGTTATCACATGACACTCTGCAGTCAGAATGACACTGTGTGAAAGACGGATCAATTTTTTTCCATAAACTAGATTGACTGAGAGATAAATAGATCTGATATTCAGATTCTTACATATGTGCAAGTAAATGTGTTTTGCTTTTTTAATATAATGGTCATGTTAGTTTCCATTTTCATTTGTTTTGCACCAAGTTCTCCAGAAGTGATGGTTTTGTTCTCTTTGACACATGAGATTTAAAGTTTTATTTACAAACTGTTTTTTTTTTTGTTTTTTTTTGCAGTATTTCAAAATAGTTTTAATGTTAAATCTGACGCTTAAGGCTGGAATACACTACACAACTTTGGACAGGTTGACACTAGTTGCCAAAAGTCAGAGCCAGTCTGCAGATTTGAGTTGACAGATTTCATAGAAAATCATGTAGAGTATGATGAACTTCAGACTATGATTTTATCCAGAGTATATCAAACATGTTTGATATTTTGAGCTGATTTTAGAATATATATTGTTTTAATTTGTCACACATCATCTAGCAACCTCACACGTTTCTGTGCGAGTTTGTGTGTTCAGAACAACCTGAAAATCTTGTAGTGTCTGATCCTCAGTCATTTAGTGTATGATGCCCAAATTTTTACAAAGTCGGCAAGTGTACGATGCCTAGTGTTTCAAAATCTGTTCATATTTCAAAAGTCATGTAGTGTGTGACAGCCTTTAGATAGAAACATTTGAAATGTGTCGTTTCACTTCACAGATCCTGTGCTGATAACTGCATGTTTTGTGTAAAAGTCTTGCATGCAGCCTCTTCATTTAAACAGAAACAAATGTGTCATTTCAGAGAGAAAAGAAAGGCCTGCTGAAACTGCTGTCTAATAAAAAGAAGCTCCGCCCATCTCCCCCATCCTCCCCTACACTGGAAGCAGAGCAGTCTCTTGCCATTGAAATAACCCAGGGGGCAGTCGGACCTGAAATGGCTCCTCCAAACTCAACAGCAGTAGGACACAACGGCCGTTCTGGGGTCTGTCTGATGGATTCTGAGCTCTCTGCATCCTCAACTTCGTCAAACGCAGACGCAGCGTCACACAGAAGCTGCTCCCAGGACAACAGTGTTCCAATCGCCCCACCTCCACGACAGCCATGCTCCTCCCTCCTATCCATGCAGCATGACGGCCGGCCAATCGTGTGTGAAAGGTAGAATAAAAGCTCAATAAAAATGTGTTCAAATAAAACGGCAAGAATGATAACTAATGAGAGTAGTGCTGGGCGATAATCAATATCATATTGAGATTGCAATAACATTTATGTCAATAACAATGATAAGCTCTAGACAGTTTTACTTGATATGGATTAATCTAGCAGGCGATCACGCAGTAGAAATACTAAATCACTAGTAAGTTCTTCATGTCTTTGTGTGAAAGAGTGGTGTAGTTATATGTTAGTGTTGTCCAAAGTACCGACCGCAATAGTAGTCGGTAATGAAATTTTAAAAACATCCATTTCCCGTTAACATTTGAGCACTGTTGAGTAGATTCTTAAAACATCGCTGACTGGCCATTGTGTTCACACTTCTGTGAGCTCTCTGTGAAGAGCATGAAGCGATTATCATTGTAGCCAATATCTGTTGAGCACATGAACACAATGGCCAGTCAGCGATGTTTAAGAATCCGCTCAACAGTGCTCAAATGTTAGCAAGAAATGGACGTTTTTAAAATTTCAGTCGGTTCAACTGGTATCGTGGTCGATACTTTTGACAACACTGTTATATGTACTACACAAACACACACAACAGTCACCATGTTTTCAGCATCTGCCCCGTCTCAACGTATGAGTGCAGTCCACAGAAACTTCATCTCCAGAGCTGCTCTGAGTCTCACTTCACCAGCATTTCACAATTTCATTTGAGAAAAACTAGCGTCAAATACACAATGAAACTCAAAGAATTTTACAACAAAGTTGGTTTAATTTGAAAAAAATGATGGCAAAAATATATTACTTTTAGTAATAATTAGGGCTGTCAGTTTAACGCCTTAACTTGATTAGTTATAAAAAAAATATATAAAAAATATTTTAACGCAGTTAACGCACTGGCCCTGCCCCCAGAACTATAAGTCATCTTACATCTCATACAGTTGACTGTTGACAAATATGATGCAGGGCAACAACTCCATAAATGTAGTTATGCCCTAAAATTCAAGATATTGGTGCAAAATGCCCCTGTATGTGTTTTTGTGTCATATTTATATCTCAAGTTATCACATGAGCAGGGAGAGCAGTAGGCTATTACACAAGTGCTGATTTTGTCCCAAATATAAAGAGTGCCATAGTGATTTTATACAATAGTTCAGTAAATAAGAAATTGATATTGTTATATTTTAAACACAATATTATTTGTTTTTGCTCAATTTTGCAAAGAATATATTACCGCAGCAGAACTGTTGTGCGTCTATAACATAGCGGTGTTTCTGAATGAATCCGCGTTTTGAACGAGTAGTGTGAACCAATGATTCAAAGGCCCATTAATAAAGAGAGCCGTTTACTTCATTCCTGAATGAATCAGCCGTTGGAATGAATGAATGAATCATAAGACATTTACCGCCACCTGCTGGCAGATTAAGTTTCTTATTTAGAGTCTCATTTCATTAAAAATAAATAATAATAATAAAAACATAGGGGGTTTTTTTGCATTCTGATTGACTGTCAATATTTTTATCGTTCATCAGCTGGTAAAAAAAATTGTTCTGAAAGTGATTCCAATGATATCATTCCTCTGTGCCATTATCATTACAGTTGTAGTGTGGACTCTGCTATTCTATCAAATTTTGGATGATTTTTAAAACTACATCTTTATTGTTATAGTTATTGTGCTTTGTGTGAACAGGCCTTAACACCTCGAAATCAACATTCACACATCATACTTGAGAAGAAACATTACTTGACTTGTAAACATCACTTTTTACCATTCCTCCAGGTACCGTGTGGTGGTGTCCTACCCTCCCCAAAGCGAAGCAGAGCTGGAACTCAAGGAGGGAGACATTGTATTTGTGCACAGAAAACGAGAGGACGGCTGGTTTAAAGGAACACTACAGAGAAACGGCCGAACTGGGCTGTTTCCTGGCAGCTTTGTTGACAGTATCTAACGCACATGGTGTTTAAGAACATAATACGTAGATATCAAATTCTCCATCACTGAAAATACAACACTGAACTTCGGCCTTAATAGTTCAGATTGATGAGCAGCAGTGATTGGTAGGACTGGGCTGCTTGTGACTGTTGGAGCAAACTATGAGGGTCATCAGTTGCATGGATTCGACCAGTCTCATGAAAACCTCAAAAACAACTAGACCAGTCCTAGTCGTTCAGCAGTAGATCAAATACTTTCCTGAAACACATGGAAGCAACAAAGTTTTAGCCATTCGCACTAGGCACGCTATTTCCAGCGCATTAGATGAAGTTGTGATAGGATTCGTTAATTTATGCATCTGTAACATTTCAAAGACGATTAATGTGTGCCTTGTACTGTCTCACTTTACTGTATATAAGCAAAGCGAAGCTGATCTGAGTCATGACAAGAACAATATGAATTTTCTTCAACATTTAACTTATTTTTGTTTTGTAGGAATGGAGTTTTTTAGGGACGGTTTGTTATGTGAGCCGATTGGTCAATGCCTGTAGAGCCTGAATAATGTCACTGATGGTCATTTGCTTGAAATAAAAAAAAAATCAATACCAGATGAAGAGCTGAATGAACTCAGAAAGGTTACTTTAGCTTGCATGTAATGGGCTCTTTGAGTCATAGGATGTGGAGTGAGGACACTGCAGGCCTGTAGTCTCACGTTCTGATTGGTTGTGGTGTGTGTAAAAGTTTGCTGTAGCTACACTGAGTGAGGGAATGAAGGATAGCATATTGTTATTTTTTTAAAAGAACAAGATTACACTCATTTTAATCAGATATTACTAATATTCCTTTGCAATAACATTATGGTTTTTTGGTAGTAGAAAACCGGTTGAGCAGAACAGAAACAATCACTCATAGTAAAAGCACAGACACCCTGATATCTTACAGTGATAATGCCATTATGTTTTTGTGCATTTGTGTGTTAGTTCCCTCTCTGGTTTAGTTTCCTTTAGAATATTGTACCGGCCCATACATGGACACACAGCTGACCCAATGGTCTTTGTTTGAGCTACCGAAAATCATCTTTACTGATTATTATCGTTATGCCGTGGACAGTAGCCTTTACATACCATAACATTACAAACTGCTTGATTTCACATGAGTGAAAAAAGTTAAAATGTCCTTTAAAAACAGTGTCTAACCACAAATTCACAAACCATTGGTTTTTGCTTTTAAGTCGGGTTTGTTCTGATGTTGTCTGCTGTACTTAGTATTTTATGTGATATTTCATGTTTTGTATACTTGAAAATGGTGTTTGTGTATTTCTATGCTTCATACAGTAAATGAAATGATGTTGTTATTATTATTATTATTATTATTTTGAAAGCACAAAGTGGTCTTTGATAGATATGATTTATGCCCCGTTAAAACGTTGGTTCATTTTGGAGAAATTTTTTTCCTCCTTTGTTGTCTTGATGCCTTTACAGCTAACAAGATGGCCTTCATTTGTTGTATTAGTGAAATTTACCAAACCACCTGTTAAAAGGTTCTATTTTAATCATTATTCTCTGTGTTTTTGATCACTGGTTTCCATCTCCAGTCATAAACCACCTGATGTCCTGTCTCTACATTACAGAGTCGACACTAGATTAAACCATCTACACAAGGATCATTTCACTGCTTGAATCAAGCATGTTCAGAGTTGATTTCAGTCAAGATTTCAGTAAAATAAGTCACACAGCAGAACAAAAGCTGATCACTTAACATTCATTTAAACTCAAAGTGTGTGTTAGATGTGAGGGGTATAAAATAAAGTAACTTTTATAAAACATGTTTTGGAATACTGTTGTGAGTTGAGTATACTGGTGTGTTGTGGTGGTTAGAAGCTGCATACAGGGAGAAAAAAACAGCAGTATAAACACTTCAGACTTGAGAAGCTCTCCATTATCATTATTGTTCATCTTTACAGATTCTCACATTTGAAAAGTGTCATTTTCCACATAAAGCCACAGCTGACCTCACACACAGATATGCAGTCACATGCTTTCTTACAACACATGAATCTATTTTCATTGGTCATGCACTTGCTCACATAATAAAGTTACACCATCTGTCTAATTCCTCATTATAATTTGGTCAGTCTGTCACACTTTCATATTTAACATCTGAAACAGTTCTTAATGATTTATTGAGCACTCATTTGTACTCTTTATTGAAAGACAGAAAGCAGAAAAGAGCAAAGAAATTAAGTTTTTTGATGAAAGCATTACAGGATTTTTCTCTCCATATAGTGGACTTCAATGGCAGCCAATGGGTTGAAGGTCCAAATTGTTTCAATGCAGCATCAAAGGGCTCTACACGATCCAAGCAGAGGCATAAAGGCCATATCTAGCGAAACGATCAGTCATTTTCTAAAAAATAAAAATGTATATACTTTTTAACCACAAAAACCTTAATTTCTTTTTGACTGAAGAAAGAAAGACCTAAACATCTTGGATGACATGGGGGTGAGTAAATTATCAGGAAATTTTTATTCTGGTAGTGGACTAATCCTTTAAATATTATGAGCACAAAATAGGGAAAAAAAAATACATAGGTGAATTGTTCACTATAAAATCAATAATAATTTCATGCTGATTTTAAAGCTTAAATATCTGAACCACCAAACGCAACACACTATGGTTTGTCACTTTGTGTGATAAGTTGCGCACATAGTGTCAGTGCTCACGTCTAAATATAGAGACAGGCAACACAGCTTCCTCAGTTTTTTAGTCTTGCTTTACAATCACTCTTGATGTACTTTAAAGTCACTTAAATGTCCTCCTAACAATGAGCAGGTTTCTTTTTACATTGAGCTTACACAAAAGTGTACAGTTGGTGTCAATCTCTCTACAGTCCTCACTGTTGTTCTTTTAGCACTTAACATTGATAGGAGCATACTCTGTGAGCTCTACTGGGTCATCGTGCGTGTGAGCTGGTGTGGATGCTGTTTTAACATAGACTACAGCAGAAAACATCAGCTCATCCTGGAGAGAGAGGAAAAGATGGGATGAGTGCACACACAGCATCGCATCAATAAGTTATGTAATCAACAGTAAAGGTAGGTTTGTTTTCACCTGATTGTCTTGTTCTCTCTTTAGCTCTTCACCATCAGTGGTCACTGTTTTATTGTTTCTGCCTCCTGCAACATAAAACATCTTAGCCAGCAAGTTTTGATGGTTGATTTTGAATTTTGAATTCTATGTGTTTTATTCTATGAGTACAGCCCTATTAACTGGTCATTTACAAATAATTTAGTCAGTGTAGTTATCAGAAGTGTGATTATGTGTGTTCATGTACCTCTACATCTCCAGCATATAAGTGCCAGTAATGCCAGTAAAAGCACTGAGAAAAACATTCCCAGTAGAATGAAAACATCTGTGGAGGAACAGAAATGGCTTGACAGTTTTGTTTTGGTCAAATGTAGTACAAATATGCATAAATATGAGCTCATAAAAGCTCCATGCATATTTTTTTAAAAATGAAATACAAACAATTGAAAGACAATGAGAAAACATTATTATAACCATTGTTGTATAATGAAAAGCAAAGTCTGACTTACATTGAGGTGTGTGATGTTGTGGAGTCGGAAAAAGTTGTGAAGTTGTGGAGTCTTGTGTTTGGTGTGAAGGTTGATGTGTCATTAAATTGATTGTGTGGACATGAGGTTTTTCTGTTCAGAAGCCAATAATTGTAAGTAATACAAAAAAACAGCATGTCATCTACAAGTTTACATAATTCAAAATATTTAGATTCTTTGTAAAACATAATGAATTGTAATGGTGATCTGACAGCAGAAATAGAAGAAAACTACCTTCAACATGAAGTACAGTAAGTCTGACAGCAACTAATTGCTGAGACGAGACAAAACACTGATAGTCTCCTTGGTCCTCTGTGGTCAGTGCTGATATGTGTAGAGAAAGATTTCCTGGAGTTTTTGGATTTAAAAGTTTGACTCTGTTCTTGTAATTCTCAATCTGTTCATCTGGGTAAATCTTTCTGTAATTATACATCCATTTAATCTGTTCAGGTTTAGCCAGTAGTTCAGTGCAGGAACAGGGCAGAACGACAGATTCTCCTGAATGTCCAGTTACTGAAACTATCTTTCCATTCTCAACCAAATCACACCCTGAAATCATATTTATACAACTTATGTTCATATTATATTTCAGTTTAAATGTAAGTAAAAAAAATTCCTAAAATGATTTCAGTGTAACATTTAATAAATATAGTTGCAATAAAAAGGCCTGGATTGTAATAAGTACAAGAGAAACCCAAAAGTCAGTGGATGTGAAATTTAAAAATATTATGTCTGTCACCTGCTCCAAACTTCCACTTACCTTTAACTTTTAAGTCAATATATGTAATAATATTTGGTTTGGTCATACAGCTATAGTAGCCCTGGTCATTCATTCTGAGGTCAGAAATGAGAAGAGACAGATTTGTTGGAGAATGCTCATTAAACAGCACACGTCTGCCGCTGTATTTCTCATCTTCAAATACTTGAAACCATCGATTTTCCTGCAAAAACTGCCAGGTGAATGTTGTGGCTGTAGACTGAGGGTCAGCACAGGAGCAGGGCAGCACAACCGAACCACCTGTGTATCCTGTTATTATTACTGTCCACTGAACATTTGAAACAGTGCAGCCTGCAACAAAAGAGTTTATTCACAGCATTCAAATGGCTTTACAGAAATGTATCATAGACATGTATAATAGAATGCACAAATACAATTTTTATTATCTGTATGCACTATTTTACAAAAGAGAAGCTGCCTTCCTGATTTATTCTGAAACAAGCAACATTTCCATTTCATTGTTTGTCACTTCCCTTAGGAATTCAAAGAGAGTTTCAGATTAAATGTTTTGGAATTGAAAAATTAAATGAAAGCTCTGCAGGTGTGAAGAGACACTTCTGTCTTAGAAAAAAATTCAAACTATAATTTGTAATTTTCTTTTATCATTATTTAATTTATAATCATTCATTTAAATTTTTAAAATTGTTTTAATAGTTTTCATTTGAGATGTTTTTATTTTTAAATCATTGTTTTAAAGAACTACAGCCACATTCTCACTATTTCACTTTGATTCCTTCCAGAAAAAAGTCAATAAAAAAAATGTAAAAAATCTGAACTCACCTGTACTGAAATGAAACATAAAGATGAAAAGATATAATTGTTCCCTCATGACTGGTTCTCTTTCACTAATGACCCGACTCTATTTTATGTGGCAGTAGACACAGACCACAGGCTTAATCATTTGGTTCCTGTTAGCTCTTACATTTCAGAAACTCTAGCTTCCCATTTCATTTCTTTGCATGATGCGTCTCTGTGCTCTGTGCTCTTCCATTGGGTTTCTTGTTTACAGCCTGTTTAATATATTCAGCTGCAGGACTGTCTTGGTGAGATGAGCTCAGATATTCTTTAAATAAAGCAACAAATGAGTCATAAATCAACAACATCTAATTTGAAAGATTTAGACCGCTGGCACATTAAGAGGATGCAGGAACTGCAGCAGCACTTTGTCTTCATAATTTCAGTTGCTTAAGATAGAATGAAGCAATATTCTAGAAACAGAACTAAATAGACTATGATGTAGTTCAGAGTGTTTTTTGATATTAAAAAAATAACTCAACAAACACTGAACAAAAATAAACTATGTGAGTTAAATCAAGTATAATAACATTCAGCCTGACTTAACATTTAAAACCTGTATTTTAAAAATGTATTATTGTAGTATTGCACACTATCAAATTAAAATCAAAATCAAATCTCTTTATTGTCACACATCGTGTACACAAGTGTATTGATGATGAAATTCTTAGGTACAAGACTCCATGCCATGGGAGTACAAGCAACAAGATATGAAAAATTAACAATATACATAAATAACAATATACACATTTTACCCAATATACAATAGACAGTTGTACACAATATACAATATACACATTTCGATAACATATACACAGTATACTCAAGAGACTATGTGACTTAGTGATGTATACTGTTAGTGTTTTACTGTGAAAGTATATGGCTCATTTTTTCCTGTCCTTCCTTTTTCTGTTTTAACACTGATCACCTCACTTTAAACCCACAAATGTGGTAAACTAGTGCACACACATTGATAATGTCAGCCTCGAGATGTTGTGTCATAATATCAATGCTGCATCTGTGTGCTGTGTATGATTGATAGTCAGCGGCCTCTTTTTCTGATGCCAAATGATGCCAAAAGCATGAAAGAAACACACATATACACAAGAAAACAGAAGAGCACATTCAGTAGCTTTTGTGAATCCTCATCTCTCATCTTTGCATATTCTTCATTTGTGAAGTGTCACATCCACATGAAACCACAGCCACCCTTCACACACAGAAATACACACAGATGCTTCCTTAGCACTCATAAATCTATTTATATCAGTCACACTCATGCAGCATGCTCACACAATAAAGTTGTACCACCCCCATATTACTGCTTCAAATATAGCTAATTAATTCTGTCTGTCTGTTACTCACTCCCATTAAACAAATTAATAATTGTTGCACACTCATTGTACTCCTTTTATATTACACACTGGAAAAGCTTACTATATTGATTATACTTTAAGCTTTGAGTAAATATAGACTCCATGTGCTTTTTTAACATTTTTATTAACAAAGACTTAGGCATAGAAGAAGATTCATAAATTTGATAATGTAACCATAAGCATGGTTTAAAGTTTCCATTTGTATCCACTAGTCGAAACAATTAGATTTTTAATTTAGCTGAAAGTACTGTATTTACAACAAAACCAGCTTAATTTGATAAAAACACACACAATACTGACAGAGACAAAAAAAACATCTTCCTTGTTCCTCTATTCTTGTTGACACTCATTTCAATAGTCCATTTAACAATAGGTTTTCTTTTTAAATTTACATTTTTTATAAGACTTTTAGCATAGTGCTTTTGGTTCAAACATTACATTACATTGCGCAAAACATACACGTCTGTTTCAATATGTCACTCAAAATGCTCAGTAATAGATTCAATATATTCTGCACATTTACCATATAGGCAAGAATTATTTTTCATGCTTCAGTGGTTGCCACTTTGAATCAAGTGGCTTTTTGTACATGTATAATCAAAATGCAAAGGCTCATAAGCTCCATTGCTATTCTAAATGCTGTGAATAAGAATTCTGAGGTTTAAAATGAAATCCCGTTTTCAAGTTTTAGCTTTGGAATTGATGTATTCAGAGAGCTCTACTGGGTCATTCTGTGCATGAGCTGGTGTAGATGTAGTTTAACATAGACTACATCAAAACATGCCACTTCATCCTGGAGAACGATCAAAAAGATTGTGTTTACACCTAGAATGCACACAGCATTGCATCTAATCACATATATCATTCAGTATCTCAGCTGGCAAGTTGTGAAAATTGTCTTCTATCTTCAAACAGCAAATACTGGCACTCAAAATGTTAGAGGTGCTTATTCAGAAACTGAAATATTGAGTTATACTTAAGCTAAAATAAAACCAGCTTATCCAGAGCTCTATAACAACTGATTTAACATCTATCAATCACATCATATTTTGAAAATGCGTGTGTGTATAATTTGTCCAACATTCATTTACACAATTAATGAATTTTCTCTGACCTGAATCAGAAAGTGTTTTTGAACAATACAGTTCTAAAATCAAAATTTTGCTAGGATGGTCATTTGCAATATAAGAAAGTGTTTGTGTACCTCTCCGTATCTGGAAGATAATGCTAGAAATGCCAGTAACAGAAAACACAGCCACTAAAATGAAAACATCTGTGAAGAAACACACAGAGTAGTTGACATATCATGTTCAAAGGAACAAACATTATAGTAAAGCTCATTGTATAAAGCAAACCAAGCCCATGACTTACAGTGTGGTGTGTAATGTGATTGTTGAGGTGGTGATAGTTCTTGTGTTTGGTGTGATGGTTGATGTGTTGATAAACTGATTATATGGACATGTGGTTTTTCTGTTCAGAAGCGAATAATTGCAAAACATACTGTATCATCAAAAGTATTGGAAACAAAGTTAACAATAATGATAACAACAGAAATAGAAGAAAACTACCTTCAACGTGAAGTACAGTAAGTCTGATAAAGACGAGACACACTGATAGTCCCCTTGGTCCTCTGTGGTCAGTGCTGATATGTGTAGAGAAAGATTTCCTGGAGTGTTTGGATTTAAAAGTTTGACTCTGTTCTTGTGATTCTCAATCTATTCATTTGGGTAAATGTCTTTATATTTAGTTTCACTGAAATATTTCCATTGTATCTGCTCAGGTTTAGCCAGTAGTTCAGTGCAGGAACAGGGCAGAATGACAGACTCTCCTGAATATCCAGTCACTTCAACTGTCTTTCTGTTCTCAACCAAATCACACCCTGAAAACATAATACATATTATTTTCAAATATTTCAGACTAAACTGCAGTAAAAATGCTGTCCTAAAATTATGTCAGGATAATATTTAATAAATACAGTTGCAATCAAAAAAGGCCATGAATGGCCTGCATTGTTGTAAGTACAAGAGAAAATCAAGGGTCAGTGGATGTGAAATTTAAATATATTGTGTCTGTCACCTGCTCCAAATTTCCACTTACCTTTAACTTTTAAGACAACATATGTAATACAATTTGGTTCAGTCTTACAGCTATAGTAGCCCTGGTCATTCATTCTGAGGTCAGAAATGAGAAGAGACAGATTTGTTGGAGAACGTTCATTAAACAGCACACGTCTGCCACTGTATTTCTCGTCTTCAAATACTTGAACCAATTGTTTTTCCTTCTTAAACTCCCAGGTGAATGACGTGACTGTAGACTGAGGGTCATCACAAGAGCAGGGCAGCACAACCGAACCACCTGAGTATCCTGTTATTTCTATCACATGCTCCATATTTGAAACAATACAGCCTGCAAACAAAAGAGTTTATGCGTTCAAATGAGCTTTACTGGAATATATAATAACCAGGAAGAATAAAATCTGAAAAGATCCCTTCAGGGTTTTTTTAAAAAAAATTTATTGTACATATATTGTGATCAGAAGTAATATAGGGCTCCAAGCATCAATTAAACATTAATAGTATTTAATGAACAGGACAATGTTACTCAAATCTAACCAGATTCTGTTATTATTATTATTATTATTATTATTATTATTATTATTATTATCATCATGCACAAATACCATTTTAATTTGTTTGCACTACTTCCCTATTAGAGAGCCACCTTTTTGACTAATCACAAAACATCTAACATGCCCTTCAGATCGGTGATGCATTTCAATTTAAATGTCTCTCAAATTGTCTAATAATTCAAAGCTATGCAGGTGTGAACAGACAGTCTGTAGTTTGTAGAAAAATCATCATTTTAATCATCCATTCCTGCCATCAAGCATCAATGAATTATTATTCTTATTTTATTATATATATATATATATATATATATATATACAAAATCTAAACTCACCTGTACTGAAATGTAGCATATAACCTCAACCTCATGGTTGGTTTTCACTCAGTCTGTCAACAGTCTTAATTCTGTCTCCTCTTAGCCAATACTCCTTAGAAACTAAAACTTCCTGTTTCTTTTCCTCCCATAACATAATGTTTCTCTCTTTTCCTATTTAGGCAGTGTTTGTATTGAATTCTCACTGACTGATCATTACTACCATCAGTTTTCATTGCACCAAATTTAAATTGGTGTATTAATTTTTAGTGACATTTGCACTATGAATGACATTTAGACATTTGAGATTTAAGGTATGTTTATGACCAACAGTCTCACAATATTTTTTATATCACACTGTGTTGGAAATGTCTATGTGAATATCAGTAGATTGCAGTTGAAGCTAAAAGTTTCACACTGCCACAAGGAAGAGATGATTGTCTTGAAGTGGCATATTTAAAGTGGCAGAAGTGAAAGTATGCAGATGGAATGAAGAAACTTCATTTCTGGGAACAAATGCTCATCATGATAAAATACGCAACACATACTCTCAGAAAAGAGCCCAGTAAGTACACTTCACGTTCTCATTGATATGGCAGATGACAGTATTAAGACATCAGGAAAGGACAAGGCCAGCTGTCCTGTCTGTCAAGATCTACTGAAAAATCCAGTGACTTGTTTCTGTTCGGTGTGTGTTCTCAGTCTGAAGCAGGACAGTCCAAAGGGATCCCACAGCTGTCCTCAATGCAGAGAGATGTTCACTCCAAAGCCTGTTCCACACACATCCATCAAGGTTGATGATCTGTTGGAGAGAATGAAAAAAGTGGAGCTACCTTCTTCAAAATATCCTTCGGATCCAAGCTATGCTGGACCTGGAGACGTACAGTGTGATGAATGCACTGGAAGAAAACACAAAGCCGTCAAGTTTTGTTTAACGTGTCTGGCTTCCTTCTGTGAAAGTCACCTAATACCTCACACCACAGTGCCCTATCTGAAGAGACACAAGCTGATCGAAGCTTCCCCAGACCTGCAGGAAAACATCTGCTCCCAACATGACAAACTCAATGAATTCTATTGCCGTACAGACCAAAAATGTATTTGTGCTTTGTGTGCGTTGAATGAACACAAAGATCATGATACGGTTGAGGCTGAACAGGTGAGAACTTGTTCACGTTATATGCCTGACTTTATGGGTTCCAATGATTTTTGATGTTTACATCAGTTCTCTGAGGTTGGAAAATGCTGTAAAAAGAAAGATGCATAAGAGCACATGATCGTAAACTAGCTAGACCAGTCAGGGAACTTAATTATGCTTCCTTGGAATAGAGAAATAGAGAGAGATGCCACACTCTTAAAAATAAAGGTTTTTTATTGGCATCGATGATTTCATGAAGAGACTTTAAAAGGGATAGTACGCCCAAAAATGAAAATTCTGTCATTAATTACTCACCCTCAAGTCATTCCAAACCTGTAAGACCTTCGTGGATCTTTGGAACACAAATTAAGATTTTTTGATGATGATGATGAAGATGATTCCGAAGATGAACAAAGGTTTTACGTGTTTGGAACGATATGAGGGTGAGTAATTAATGACAGAATTTTCATTTTTGGGTGAGCCCTTTAACATACATGTAACCTTTCCATTCCACAAAAGATTTGTTACAGTAGAAAAAGTTTCTTTAGATTATTAAAATGCTCTTCAAACTAAGCAAAATAATAGTTCTTTAAGAACTGTTCACTGAAAGGTTCAAATGGTTCTATGGCTTTTATTGTGAAAATCCGCTTTTAGAATTTTTTTTAAGAGTGCAGCTCACTCTGCTTTCTAACAGTGCTCTGCACAGGCTGCATTAGAGGAAAATGAGAAGATTTTCACTCAACTAATCCACACCATTGAGAAAACACACTCTGAGGTAGCAGAGCTGATCAGAGCTCAAGAAAAGCTGGAGTATAGTTGAGTTACGCAGCTTCATGAGCAGCTGGAGCAGGAGATCACTGAGCTCCACAGGAGAGACACTGAGCTACAGAAGCTTTTAAACACGGATAATAATGTTTTATTACTATGGGTAATTGTTACTATTTTCTGTATATTGTATATCACACTTTACTGAGTTAACACCTTTAAATTGAGCATTTAAAAAAAAAAAAAAAGTAATTTAGTAGTATGAAAGTCTGTTTGATATTTCTCTCTACAGCATTTCCAGTCTCTTTCTTCACTCTCTGCATCTGTGAACTCACCCAGCTTAACTGTCAGTCAGCATATTAAACCTGATCTTGTGAGAAAATCTCTTTCTGATCTTAAAATTGTAATTGCAGAAATTTGACAAGGAAGAGTACAAAATAATTTCAAATGGTGAGAGAAAAAAATATTTAGTGAAAATTTCACTTATGTTAGCAATAATTATGCATTCTTTTATCTGTATGTTTCCAGTTACAAATTTTCAGATGAGATTTCCTTTTGAGCTAATAACCAGTGAGGATTTTCTACGATGTAAGTGACACATAATGTACTGTACTCACATAAAATGTTGCAAAACTGTTTAAAAATGTCTCTAATCTGTTCTCTTCGAAGATAATGTACATATTTGTGGTTTTGTGTCTGCTTTTATCTCCAGATTATCAGAGGTTTACACTGGACATCACCACTGCACGATGAATTCCGAACTTCTGAAAACAACAGAGAAGCGATATGCCGTGAGACAATCCGACCGTATATTAAGCATCCAAACAGATTTGATTTCTGGCCTCAGGTGCTATGCAAAGAAAGTATAACTGGACGCTGTTACTGGGAAGTTGAATGGGAGAAAGGAATATGGGGAGTCTATATTGCTGTTTCATATGAAGGGGTAGGAAGAAAAGGACAGGATCTTGTGCACTGGTTTGGACACAACAGTCAGTCCTGGAGTCTGGAATGTTCTCCAACTCCTTGTATCTGGCATGACAACAATAAAACTGAGATCTCAGGCCCTTTATCCTCTAAAATAGCTGTGTATGTCGACTACAAAGCAGGAACGCTCTCCTTTTATGACATTTCTGACAAGATGACCCTCTTACACAGAGTCCAGACCACATTCACTCAGCCTCTATATCCTGGGTTTTGGTTCAGTATGTCTTCCTCAATAACGCTGTGCGACCCGTGAATAGCTGAAGTATGTGATGCTTTTGCTGTTTATGAAATATTTGTAGAATGTTACTTTTATTAAGAAAGTAAAACATAGCACAATGTTTTTTTGTTGCACATAAATGTTCTATACTTTGAGAAGCTAGAAAAGCAAAATGTTTGAAGGCAAAAAATATACACTTTGCCTGGCATCATTTACACTTATTTTCCTTTTTTTAAACAAACATTATTTTCCTATATATTATGTAATGTTGATGTAATGTGTTTATTCATGTGGAAAAATAATAAATATAAATAAATAAATAATAAATATGAATAAATAAATAAAAAATATAAATAAAAATAATATCTATAAAAATAAAAAATATTTTTTTTTCCCTTAAAGATTAAAGTTGTGAATATATTTATGAGTATGCAGGTGCCTTTATATGCATTTATATATTTTAGCTTCCATATTTATAGAATGTATGTGAAAAACACTACACTGCACCATTTTTGTATTGTGCTACTCCTGTTGACCCAGTAGATGGAGACATTTCTTCACACACTGATGGCAGTCAGCAAAAAAAAAAGAAAAAAAAAGTCATATATCAGTATATTAGACAATGAATACTGTACATGTTTAGTTATATTTAAAATAAAAAATAAAAATCACATTGGATATCATATTCAGTGTTTATTTTTTCATTCTACCACTCATTTCATTCATTCAGAATTATAACAAAATGAACACACATTAATTATGGACATGTTAGGATAATCGTTTAACAACCAGAAATGTGCAAAGTTTGTGAACTTATATGTAGCCATATACAGTCAAACCAAAATTTATTCAGACACCTTCAACATTTCTCACATCACAGTTTATTCGCTATAGTTTAGAAAATGGTAATAAATATGACAAGAACTCAGAGTTAAACTGTGTCAAAACAAATTCATCTTGATAATCACAAATTAAAGTCAAACCAAAGTTATTCAGACACCTTCAACATTTCTCACATTATCATAGTTTATTCGCTATAGTTTAGAAAATGGTAATAAAATATGACAAGAACTCAAGAGTTAAACTGTGTCAGAACAAATTCATCTTGATAATGTCAGATAACTTTGACAGAAAGGTATGTAACAATACATGGTCAAGTCAAAGTGTCAAATCAAATTTTTGGTCCCAAATTTTTATCAGTTTTACTGGTAGTCCACTGTATGAAGATTTTTTGGGTATAATATGTCACAGTTTATTTTTAATTATTGTTATTGTTTAATTTAATAAATATTGTTAATTTATTTTGCTATCTTCACTTACATAAATGAATAGTGTCCTGCACCCACTAGTAAAAAAATTATCAAAAAGTTATAGCCTATGTGTCTAAATGATATATATATTTACTGTATATTAAAAATGGTAAATTTTTTCAGTAGTCTACTAACGCCTTACAAACGCTTCTGTTTAACCAGTACGCCTATCGCTCTGTAAAATGTAAATAAAGATAAAGAGTCAGATAGTCACCCTCCAGTTCAGAGAGAGCAACAGATGTATTTGAGATTTCATCGTATATATTAACATACAGTACTCTTTAAATCTTGCCTAACGTGTTTAACTTCTTTTGTGAAACTCATTTGAAACCTCCTGTACCACTTCAGTACAACCTCAACTCACTTCCTACGTCCTCGTTTCGCTTGTGCAGACAGAACAGGCTCAGCAGCGCTGTGTGGACTCGGGAATACAATGGATAGGCTATATATCATGAAGATTTAAAATGTTTGAAAATCACCCAGTGTAAAATGATCGCAGAATGGTGATCGTTATATGAATAATCACACATATTAACATCTACAGTTGCTACTATGAGGCACAGAAATGAATTGGTTACCGTAGCTAGGAAACCACAAAGCCTGCTATCCAACCGCATAACTAAAGTTTCGCTTTTCATTTAAGACCATCACGCAGAGAACGTAGTACTAGTGTCTGTAATGTTCACTCTGTCCCTGGAATCATAAAGGAGTATTTTTTTTTATCCACAGAACCAGGTTGAGAAGATGCAGAGAACAACCACGCAGAAAATCCAGGAGAAACAGAAAACAATAGAGGAGCTGAAACAGGTTGTGAACACACTGAAGGTCAGAGATGATCATTTTCTTTTGCACCCATTTAAGAGCACTATAGTTCAAAGGTTTCTGGTCAGTAAGATTTTTGAAAGAAATTAATATTTTTATTCAACAAAGATGCATTCAGTTAAACTAGCAGTAAAGGCAGTAAAGACATTTATGATGTTACAGAAGATACTTTTTTTCATTCTTTTCACTTTGTATGCATTCTTTTAACTTTATATTCAAATAAAAAAATCCTGATGGTTTTCACAAAAATATTAAACAACACAACTGAAGGATCATGTGACACTGATGAACACTGATGTGATGCAGTAATGGCTGCTGAAATTTCAGCTTTGACAAGGCAGTATTAGATTACATTTTAAACATATTAAAATAGGAAATAGTCATTTTAAATGATATTAATTCTTCACAATATTACCTTTTTATTGCATTTTTAATCAAATAAATGCAGCCTTGGTGAGCATATATCTACTGACCCCAAACTTCTGAACAGTAGTGTATTTTGTCTAGTCATAGTGTTTGTTGGAGAATTAAAGGAAATTAAAATTCACCTTTTACTATTTACCTCATGTCATTCTAAACCTGTATGACTTTCTTTCTTCCATGCAACATAAAGAAAGATAAAAGTATCATTAAAGCAGTTCTAAAGTCATATGATAGCTTAAAAACCCAAGTTTGTCTGATCCAATTTAAACTGGACTACCGGTTTCTCTGTGTCTCCTCACAGCACTCTGCTCGGACAGCAGTGGAGCACAATGAGAAGATCTTCACTGAGCTCATCCTCTCTATTAAGAGAAGACAGCATGAGGTGACACAGCTGATCAGAGATCAGGAGAGGACTGAAGTGAGTCGAGCTGAAGGACTCCTAGAGCAACTGGAGCAGGAGATCGCTGATCTCCAGAGGAGAGACACACAGCTGGACCAACATCCACACACAGAGCAACATTTTCCTTTGAAGGTAAAACCACAAGTTGTCTGCATGAGGCATTTTCACTGGTTCAGTGCAAAACATTTTTTTTTAAATGTTTTTCTTAATATAAACTTTTCAGAATCTCTCTGCTACTTCTGAATCTGAGGAGTCATCCAGTATGACTGTTAATTATATTCTATTTGATGGACTGAGGAAATCTCTCTCTGATATAAAACAACATTTTGAAGATTTTTGTCAGGAGGAGATCAGTAATATCATCTCTGTTGGTGAGAGACTCCATCCAGCTTTAAATCAATAAAGAAATTTTCACTCTCAAATTTTTTTTCTTGTTACTTTTTATCTTAAGTAACCAATAAATAAACAGTTTATTTTATTTTATTTTATCATTTTATTTTATTTTATTTTGCACTACATATATAGCATGCAATCTACAGTATTAAACTTAACCTGCAAAGGCACTTCTCTATTCTTTTATAGTGGCAAGAACTCAGATTTTACCATTATCTAGGAATCACTTTAAACAATGTAAGTAAAAAAAAAAAAGCACCTTTATGTGACTATGTGAAACTTGTCATATATGCAATATATAGTATACAGTATATGTGCAGTATTTTTTAAATGTAGAATTTTTTTCAATTTTTTCAATTTCACATCATTTATAAATCATTTTCCTTAGATTTTTGCAGCTTTACCCTTGATGCCAGCACAGCGATTGAACACCTCATCCTCTCTGAGAACAAAAGACAGATGACATACCCTGAGCATTTAGGGAGATATAAGTTCCCCTGCAAGGTGTTTTGCAAGGAGAGTGTGTTTGGACGCTGCTATTGGGAGGTGGAGTGGAACGGGAGATGTGTGCACATATCAGTCTCATATAAAGAAACGAGTGGCAGAGGAAAGGGATTAGTCGGTATGTTTGGAAACAACAACACATCTTGGAGTTTGCAGTGTTTTCCCAAGCCTGTTTTCTGGCATAAGAGCGTTAAAACTGAGATCTCAAGGCCTCTGTCCTCTAGGGTGGGTGTGTATGTGGACTACAAAGCAGGAACTCTGTCTTTCTACAGTGTCTCTGATACAGTGACCCTCTTACACCGTGTCCAGAGCACGTTCACTCAACCACTGTATCCTGGGTTTTGGTTTAGTGCATCAGGTTCTGGAGATCTGCTCAATCTAGACAACTCTGGGTCAAACAACAATGTGTTCTCCTCAGTGAAATTGTGTGATCCATAAGTATTGTGATCCCCTTATCTAAAAGCAGCATTACTTATATATAAACATTAACATACACAATGTTATCATATATACAGGTGCATCTCAAAAAATTAGAATATCGTGAAAAAGTTCATTTTTTATTGTAACATTTCAAAAAGTGAAACTTTCATATATTCTAGATTCATTACATGTAAAGTAAAATATTTCAAAAGTTTTTTGTTTTAATTTTGATGATTACAGCTTACAGCTCATGACAGTCAAAATCCAGTATATATATATATATATATATATATATATATATATATATATGTACTGTACAAGTAGTATGACAGAAATTATTATATTTTGAAAATGAAAATGTTTGTTTGTAAAACAAAACATCCTGAAATTTGTAGCCTATTTCCTATAAACTGAAAAAGCCAAAAATGATATATGTTAAAAACAAAAATGTTAAAATGTAAAAATTAATGTATTATTATTATTGTTGTTGTTGTTAAATAATAATAATAATAATAATAATATATTTTTTATTAGTTTTTTCCCCTTTCTATTGACCTTAACTGTGGAAACATTCAGGAGAATCTCAGCTGAGCAATAAAACAAGACAATCCTAATAAAGTAAAATTATTATTATCATTATTATTTATTCTAACATTTTCCCATGTTTGCTGCTTGATTATATAAACTACTGATGGACAGACATTATTAGGCATAAACATTGTTCTCACAAATTTGAACAAGGATAATCTGTAGCCTACTGAACAAAACACTTCATACAAAGTAAGGTATAAATTATAGTTTCCCATTTAGGGATTTCTTTACCAAAATGAAATTGTATAATTTTAGTCTATAAAATTGTTTTTAAATAAAAATGAATTGAAATGTAGTAACAAAACTATCACTAAGAATATTTCACAAGTGAAAGCGCAAGATGTGAAATCTCATTCACAGGGATTCATCTGACAAAAAAAAGATGAATCCTAGAATTGTCATTACAAAATGTATAATTGTATGCAGCTTCCTGTAGTACCCCTAATATCCAATAGGGGGCACAATAACAAGAGTTCACAATAACAATGCTACGTCAATTCAAATTGGAATGACCAAAATTACGACATGACGCGCAGAGCGTCATGCGCGTATTTTAATTCACGTATTGTTGATATCTAGCGTGATAAAAATGGCGTCTACATGGAAAATATATTTAACTGTTGTTTATCTAAGCGTCTTGTGTGTCCTGGCCAATACACAATCGAAACAAATAACCACGGTGGGTGACATTTCGTATATTTTGAGGTAGTTTAACGTCTTTTTGATGCATTCACGTGTAGCAGTACAAAGGCTTATCAGATAGCCTAGATATCCGTCAAGTTAATAGACGTTTATTTGGTTTTTGAAGATGCTTAGACCATGGTTTGTCTCACACATTTAACGAGATCGTCGGTTTAATATTCACGGTCAGTTTAATAACGTTACCCAAAGCAGTGTCTGTCAGCATTGAAAACTTAAGCACATGACTGTCAAGTCGGAATCCTGTGAACAAACGCGTTTGTCATTGTGTACGTTAACGTTATGTGGTTTGTTTCACAGGAAACGGTTGTGTTAAATGTGACAGCGGTTAGTGAAATTAACCAGACTAAGTACAGCGTACAGGTAAGACAATAACTCGTGGAATAATTACACGAGTATTTTCTGGGAATGGTGCATCACATCCGTATTATGTTTTGTGAAGGAGTGATAATTTAAAATGATTTCTCATCCCTTCTTTCAGATAAATTTAAATATAGGTCTTTTGGACAATGAAACATTCATTAATGGAGCTCCTCTCAAGCCTTCAGGAGTCACAAGGATGACATGTCCCGCTCTATTGTGTATGTATCTTTGTCTTCCTTCTTTTTAATTTTATGAATTAAACGTTTTCCTGTGTTTATCGTCTAGTCAAGAGAAACGGAGATGAACTAGCAATGAAAAATACTTATTGATCTTAGTTCATGTTAATTTCTATATTTGCTGACACAATGTTGAGATCAAAAGTTGTGTCTGTCAATAATTAATGAACCTGAGGTAACAAATTAACAATTAACAGTTGTATTTTTATGAATTAATGTTAACAAAGATTCAATTGTACTGCAATAAATGTATAGGTCATTGTTAGTAAATGTTAGTTAATACATTAACTAACATTAAAGGAATGGTTCGCACAAAAAAATGGAAAAATTGCTGAAAATTCACTTAACTTTAGGCCATTCAAGATGTAGATGAGTTTGTTTCTTCATGGAAACAGATTTAGAGGAAGTACCACTTCATCACTTGTTCACCAATGGATCCTCTGCAGTGAATGGGTGCCATCAGAATGAGAGTCTGAACAACTGATCAAACATCACAATAATCCACAAGTAATCCACACCACTCCAGTTTGTTGTTTATTGGGTTGTGAAGCAAAATGTTTCTGCATCTGCATGCTTCTAATTCATCAAGACATCATTTTTAACTTCAAACCATTGCTTCAAACTAAAATATGAGTCCTGTATCCATAATGTTGCTTTCTTTTCTTGATGGACTGGATTATTGTGATGTTCTTACTGTTTGTAACTGTTTGAACTATGACGGCACCCATTCACTGCAGAGGATCCAGAGCAAATGATGTAATGCTAAATTTCTACAAAACTGTTCTGATGAAGAAACAAACTCTATATCTCGGATGGCTTGAGGGTGAGTAAATTGTAATTTTTGGGTGAACTATTCCTGTAATAACAGGAATTTATTGTAAAATGTTACTTTTTTGTCTTTATGTTTGCAGTGGATGGTTCTAATGTGAGCTCTAGTAATCTGGCGGATGGGTTGGTCAGCAGTGAGCTGAGACTGATGGCGAATCAGTCATATGTTCAGAGTGATTCTGGAGAGCAGCTTCTGTTACTCGTCCTGAGTCAGGAGATAATCCAGCTGGCAGATGAAAAGGTTTCAATCGTTACTCTATAAATGATGCCTGACAGCTGAATTCTTTTTCATATGTTATGTCCTTTGTTGAGTAATTCAGTTATCCAAGGATCCAAACTCTAGAATGAGGCTGTGCACATGAATGCTTTACGTCATACATTTTGTAGGTCCAGCAGCCAGACGCGTGTGAGGTGGAGATCCTGTGGAACCAGAGCTCTGAGGAGATCACACATATGACCAGTATTTACCCTTCATCAAGAAGCATGCTCTCAACCATCCCACGAGAGAGTGACGTCTTGGTGACTAATGCATCCATACGTAATACAGGTAGGTTTGTGGAGTAAAATGCCTGTTGTTTGTAATCTCCAAAAATGACTGTGATGCTTTAACTGGAAGGATTTTTATGAATGGTTTTCTGTCTTCACAGTTGAAGACCAAGTGCTTAACACCACCAGCCAGTATCTACTCAAACATGCAGAGACCACTCAGGAGGAGATCGCCGCTCCTGGGAAACTTCCTGAAACACCTTTGCGGATGGACCCAGAAACCCTGTATGAGTCCAGAGAGGAAGAGGAAAGGACTTCAGATTCATTGCTCCCTGAGTCTCCTCTGAGTGGGTCAATGTCCTCCTACAGTGTAAGTGATACTGTATTATATATATATATATATAAGACATTTATAATGTTACAGAATAATTCTGTTTCAAATATAGAACTTTCTATTCATCAAAGAATCCTAAAAAAAAGTCACAGTTTCCACAAAATTATAAAGAAGCACAACTGTTTTCAATATTAATAAGAAGAAATGTTTCTTGAGCAGGAAATCATCATATAACGATTTCTGAAGGATCAGGTAACAATGAAAACTGGAATAATGGCTGTTGAAAATTCAGCGTTGCCATTACAGAAATACATTTTAAAATATATTCAAATAGAAAACAATTATTTTAAATTGTAATAATATTTCACAATATTACTGTTTGTCCTTGGTGAGCATGAGAGACCTAAAACATAAAAAAAATCTTACTGTTCCCATACCTTTATGTGTATATATATATTAAGAATAAAAATATAATTAATACATTTTTAAAACTAGTAACTCTGGATGACCTTAATTTGTCAAATGTTCTGTTTCTCAGTAGTGTAATTTTCCTCATGTAATGTTATTGTGTGTGTGTGTGTGTGTGTGTGTGGGCAGGTGGCGTGTCAGTGGGTCGAGGGGCTGAGGGATAAACTGAGGCGCTTCTGGTCTGATTCTATCCCACTCTTCTTCTTGATCATGTGGGTGGTTGTGGTTGGTGTTGCAGGTTCAGCTGTCATCATTAAGATCCTGGATCTTCTGTTCCCCTCCTGTGAACACAGGTACAACCTGCACCGACCCGTTACTTGTATAGTACTACATGCATATAGTACTATAGACCTGAACCTGGGGTATTACAGGGTAGTTTGCTGAATTACATGTATAAATAATACATGTTTCTGTTGTCTTTCTTAGGGGATTCTTTCATCTGAATCCAGAGACTCTGATGCCAGATGATGAAAAACAGAGGCTAATTGATAACATGGAGGGAGAAACGACAGAAAAAAGCATTTTGATAGAAAAGTGATGGATGTATTCTCATTAGTTTGGTTATGTGGCTTTATTTGGTTGACAATACCAATGATTTCAGTGTAGCACTTTAAAAGAAAAAAAAAAATTCCCCAACATTTCCTAATGAAACGGATTTCTATTTTCACATCTGCGTCTGTTTAACAGCATAATTAGCAAATTACTTTTTGTATTCTTCACTACATTGTGAGGCAGAGTAGGTGCACAAATTTAAATAAGCACAGTCCCAAAAATATGCCCTTTTCCCACTTAAGTGGTTGTTTTATAGTAACACTAGGAATTGCTATTGCCTGTTGTATGGACATGACATTGCATCGTTACTGACGATTAAAGGTTATAGCATTAAAAAATGGACAAATAATCTATTAAAGTTAATGTAAAGAACCATCAAAATAACTTTAACAGCTGATTTTCAAATGTCCATATTATTTAAATGGATTATTTCTTATTTTTATATTTTTAAATAGCCTGTATAAAACTTTGTTGCTTAATGTTGTTTAATGTTAATAGTCATGTTACGCA
Source organism: Tor tambroides (assembly GCA_021397915.2). Taxonomy (NCBI): domain Eukaryota; kingdom Metazoa; phylum Chordata; class Actinopteri; order Cypriniformes; family Cyprinidae; genus Tor; species Tor tambroides. Next base: position 26,715 of record JAFVLL020042951.1, read on the forward strand.
TGCACGCTAGCAATACATTTCAACTCTGACCTGCATTAGAAAAATGAAATGAAGACTTGTACACTTGGCCCTGAGCGGTCTGTCAAAGTATTCCCTATTACATTACAACATTTCAGTCATTTCAAGCATTGTACTTAAACATTTCAACAGGACGTTTCATTTCACTGTAGCCGTTAATGAAATCAGTTATTTTCTGTCATTCTGATGCATGGTATGGCGTTTTTCCTCAGTGTTTGTTACAAGAGTAAATCCTGCACAAATGAGTTTGTCTCAGTGAGTCTTTTAAAAAATATTTATTCAACAAAATATAGAATTTTACAACTTGATCATGGCAATGGAATGTCACTAATGAAAAGAAACCAGAAACCGGTTCCATAGTGTTTATAAAAGTCAAGTGCTGTACACACCTTTAAGACACTCTGGTCTCATGACTAAGACAATTGTCAAACGCTGGAAACTTTGGCCTTTAAATCAACCACAGGAGCAAATAAACCTTTTAGCTTGCATAGCTTTTCACCTCAAGTAGCATTTGGAGACAACAGAGAATAGGATTTGCTGGTCTTTGGTCATTGGCAGTGATTTTACAAGAAAAGACAAAACAAGCAGCCCATTCCTGTGTCCACAACTTCAGTATTGTTGTCTGTACGCACTACAGTAAGGCAACACATCATGGGGCTGTTTGTTATAAGGGCACCAAAACAGGTTTTCAGACTCCAGCACTCTGGATTTACTGGATAATTAGTTCAGCCTTCATCCTTACAAATTCATGTGAATGAACTTAAGCTTAGGAGAAACCCTAACCTGTATCAAGCTAATCAGCTCTGAAAGTCCTGTAGATGTAAAACCAATTCTATTACCATTAAATATTAAACTACAACTATGAATCTGTACACTCATACAAACCTCATGTAAGGCAAGACTTATCACCCTTTGAATTTAGTCTGGTCCTCTGAGATTTAGGGAAACTGGTACTCAGTCTTTCAAAGTGCTACAGGCGACTGTAAGGAGGAACAATCAAGGTTCTTTGGCATCATCAGCAGGAACCAAACTCCGCTATCCACTTTTCATATTTTTCTAGGTCAGCAGCAGATACAGACTTGGAAACTTTCTTGAGTGCCGTCTCAAAGTCCTCCATTGTAGTGGGCATGTGCATCTCATCTTTTGACAAGTTTCGTATCTCCTCAGGGGTCAAACCTTCAATCCGCCTTCTCATTGCCATCAGGGAGGCATCTCTGCAATTTTTCAAAAACAATGAATCACTTATAGAATTGTGGCATTTTGAACATTAAAAATAATTTCAGGTTCCACTCAATGGGCTGCACCTGCAAACGTTGGTGATGTCCGCACCAGAGTAACCCTCCATCTGCTCAGCGATCTTGTTCATGTTGACATCACTGGCCAGCTCCAGCTCCTTCAGGTTGATCTTGAGTAACTCCACTCTGCCTTTAGCTACAGTAATACAAATGATGATTTTAAATACTTCAATTATGTTTATGTATCTTGAGCTGAGATGTATTAAGCTGATAGCGCTTAATATGCTATGATGGGTAATTCTGAATACCTGAGGGCAGTGGGATGTAAATTCTCTTCTCTAGCCTGCGTCTCAGAGCTTCATCGATGTCCCATGGGAAGTTGGTGGCTGCCAGAACCATGACCATTTTCGAAGGGTCATTTTCAGACGTCCCACCAACACCTGGAAACACAAGAGGTGTATTTATTGTTTTTTTTTAGAGCAGCTTGACATTAAACAAGAATGTTGTAAATATTGTAAAATTCTCATTATTATAAAATTATAAAATGAATTCAATTTCAGCAGTAAAGGAACTCTACAGAAGATAAATGTCGTTATACAGCTGAATTACAAATTCAAATAAGCAGCTCTACAGAAGGCAAAAGTATTTATTCAGCTTAAATCAGTTTGATGTTGATTCAATTCAGTTCAATAATGTCAATGCTGCAAAGTTAGTTTCATTAGCTCAATTCAAATTTTCTTCTCATCCAATAGTGCCTGTGTAGTTAAATTGATAATATAACTTTTAAATCCAAAGCTACAGTTTGTATGAAGCAGTACCATCCATCTGGACGAGTAGTTCAGCTTTGACGCGTCTGCTGGCTTCATGTTCCTCTGAGTTTCCTCTACGGCTACATATGGAGTCTATCTCATCAATGAAGATGGTGGTGGGGGCATAAAAGCGTGCCTGTATGAACATGCAAACACATTAATGTATGTATGTTGATAAAACAGAAAGGAAGTTTGGTCACTATTTTACATTAATTTACACAGAAAGTGATTTTACCATTTCAAACAGCAGCCGCACAAGTTTTTCAGACTCTCCTCTGTATTTGGAGGTGAGGGTGGAGGAGGAGACGTTAAAGAAAGTGGTTCGGCATTCAGTGGCAACAGCTTTGGCCAGCAATGTCTTTCCTGTGCCAGGTGGACCCACCATCAACACTCCCTGAAGTCATATGTGAGTTCAGTTATTGTGTGTATGAGCAATATAGTACATAATGCATACACATAACATAATATAGTATATATGTAACATATAATGCAGTAAAGATTACCCAAAATGCAGATGGCAATACATATGAAAGTAAGTTACACAGCTGTTAAATAATACGGTCTCAAACAATTAGTTACACTTCTGTTAATAAGGTATTTTTTAAGAAACACTTTTATTGAGTAAGTAAACTGTAATATTACTACACAATATTGCTGTTTTTACTGTATTTATCATTAAATAAAAGAAGCCTTGGTGAGCATGGCACTGTGAATGGTTCACCATTGATATCGGATGATTTAGGATGGGGATTTTTGAAATCGATACAAGCCTATGCGATTTTCTTGTATTCATACCTTCCACGGGCGTCTTATTCCTTTAAAGAACTCAGGCATCCACATGGGCAAAACCACAGCTTCCTTCAAAAGCTTCTTGGCCTCTTCTAGGTCAGCAATGTCATCCCTATATTAAAAATTAAAAAACCTTTGTATATGACTGAAAAAATGAGGATATTTGATCAAATAAATGAGAAATGAAAGCACTTCTGGAGAGAAGTGAGATGAAAGCAGATGAACTCACCATGTGACATTGGGGTTTTGGGAGATGATATCTCTCTCCAGAGTTTCAATTAGATCTTTGTCCTCTCCTCCTCTGTCAAACCTCTTCACCTCCGTCTCCACACCCTCTGCTTTGTTCTACAGAGGGCAGAGAGCTGTCAAATCTTTTTTTTAAATGATTATTTCTTTGCCAAAAATTAGAATTAAATCAGAGACTGGCTTTGCAAAAATGGTAACATCAGATTAAAAAGACTTCAACCAAACGAACTGCAAATACAGCAAGTTCTATTATTTCAATCTTTGGAGAAAAACCTAAGTGCTAGAGTACAAAGGAAACACTTGCATGTTTTTCTTTAACTCCTTCTGAACTGTTTGCTTTGATGTCAGAAACTGGCATCACAGGTTTATAACATTAATACAGCGAAAGGCATCTGATCCTTTGAGTAAATATCGTGACTGCAAGCACTTTATGACACAATAGTCCTTGTTCAAACAGCAGACAGAAATAGGAAATGGATCCATATGTTTTTACCTTATCATCTTTTGGCTTGGACGGGTTTTCTTTCTTTTCTTTGCCTTTCTGAGGTTTTCCCTTGTCACCGTTGGCAACTCGCGGTGAAGGTCGTGGTTGGTTGCGGGGGCCAGCGCTCAATCGGTTCCCGTGGCTTTTGCTTTCTTTATGCGGGCCGGAGGATTTCCGCACTACACATGGAGACGGCCTGTTCACCAACACACAGAAACATGCATGCAGTATTTGATTTTAATTTTGCTGAATGGAATGAACTGTCCTTAATTAACAAGGCTCTAATCGCTCATTCAAATGGTACTTCATAATCAGATTATGGTTTATATAACAGGCTCAAGAGCCCTTTATTAGCCTCAAGGGAGGCATAAAGAGTATGAGGGGCTGAGAGATGGTGGGACGCCATTCAGATCTTAATCTAATTCACATGACAGGAGTGCTGATGGGGGCTTTAAAACTCAACAGCTACTAGACAGGATTCCCACACAGTGTGGCCAATGAATTTCCAGTTGTTTGAAGTACTGGATAAGGATTCTTAAAACTTGTTTAAAAAAAGGTGGATTTTCATGCAAGTAAAAATTGTAATAATTTGTAAAAGTTATATAGACTTTTTTTAAATTAAAATTGTCACTATTTATTACCTTACAAATGTCTCCAATCAGAGAGAAAAAACAAAACAAAAATATCCTAAGCAATATCTAGCGGATTAAATAAATCTAACTTTAAAATGTAT
>JAFVLL020042951.1:31128-62114 GCA_021397915.2 Tor tambroides
TTTTACCATTCCTCCAGGTACCGTGTGGTGGTGTCCTACCCTCCCCAAAGCGAAGCAGAGCTGGAACTCAAGGAGGGAGACATTGTATTTGTGCACAGAAAACGAGAGGACGGCTGGTTTAAAGGAACACTTCAGAGAAACGGCCGAACCGGCCTGTTTCCTGGCAGCTTTGTTGACAGTATCTAACGCACATAGTGTTTAAGAACATATTTAGATATCAAATTCTCCAGCACTGAACTTCGGCCTTAATAGTTCAGATTGATGAGCAGCAGTGATTGGTAGGACTGGGCTGCTTATGACTGTTGGAGCAAACTGTGAGGGTCATCAGCTGCATGGATTCGACCACAGTTTTATGAAAATCTCAAAACCAACTAGACCGGTCCTAGTCATTCAGCAGTAGATCAAATACTTTTCCTGAAGCACATGGAAGCAACAAAGTTTTAGCCGTTCTGACTAGGCACCCTATTTTTAGCACCGTAGATGAAGTTGTGATAGGATTCGTTAATTTATGCATCTGTAACATTTCAAAGACGATTAATGTGTGCCTTGTACTGTCTCACTTTACTGTATATAAGCAAAGCGAAGCTTATCTGAGTCATGACAAGAACAATATGAATTTTCTTCAACATTTAACTTATTTTTGTTTCGTAGGAATTTTTTAGGGACGGTTTGTTATGTGAGCCGATTGGTCAATGCCTGTAGAGCCTGAATAATGTCACTGATGGTCATTTGCTTGAATTAAAAAAAAAAATCAATACCAGATGAAGAGCCGAATGAACTCAAGGTTGATTTGACCATCCATGTCTACTTTAGCTTGCATGTAACTGGCTCGTTGAGTCATAGGATGTGGAGTGAGGACACTGCAGGCCTGTAGTCTCTCGTTCTGATTGGTTGTGGTGTGTGTAAAGGTTTGCTGTAGCTACACTGAGTGAGGGAATGAAGGATAACATATTGTTATTTTTAAAAGAACAAGATTACACTCAGACATTTTAATCAAATATTACTAATATTCCTTTTCAATAACATTGTTTTTTTGGTAGTAGAAAAGCCATTGAGCAGAAAAAGAAACAATCTCTCATAGTAAAAGCACAGACACCCCGATATCTTACAGTGAGAGTGCCATTATTCTTTTGTGCACATGTGTTTGTTCCCTCCCTGGTTTAGTTTCCTTCAGGCCCATACGTGGACACACAGCTGACTCAATGGTCATCATCTTTATTGATTATTACCGTTATGCCGTGGAGAGTAGCCTTTACCTACCATAACATTACAACCTGCTTGAAAAGTATCTTTCAAAAACGGTGTCTAACCACAAATTCACAATTCACCATTGGTTTTTGCTTCTCTTTAATTCGGGTTTATGATGTCTGCTGTATTTTATGTGATATTTCATGTTTTGTATACTTGAAAATGGTGTTTGTGTATTCTATGCTTCATACAGTAGATGAAATGTCATTATTATTATTATTTTGAAAGCACAAAGTGGTCTTTGATAGATTTTTTTTTTTTATTATTTGATTTATGCCCTGTTAGAACGATGGTTGATTTTGGAGAATTTTTTCCTCCTTTGTTGTCTTGATGCCTTTACAACTAACAAGATGGCCTTTGTTTGTTGTATTAGTGAAATTGACCAAACCACCTGTTAAAGTTTTATTTGAATCACTTTTTTGTTTTTGATCACTGGTTTCCATCTCCAGTTATAAAGCACCTGATGTCTCGTCGCTACATTACTGAGTGGACACTAGATTAAAGCACCTACACAAGGAGCATTTCACTGCTTGAATCAAGCATGTTCAGAGTTGATTTCAGTCACTCATCTCAGTCAAAATTTTACTCGTGCAAGATTTCAGTCCATGTTGAATTAGTCACAGCAGAACAAAAGCTGATCGCTTAACATTTCATTTCAACTCATTAAAGTGTGTGTTAGATGTGAGGGGTATAAAATAAAGTAATGAATTTTATAAAACATGTTTTGGAATACTTTTTTGAGTTGTATATTGGTATGTTGTGATGCTGCATACGATAAAAGAAACAGCACTTCAGACTTGAGAAGCTCTCCACTATCGTTATTGCTTATCTTTACAGATTCTCACATTTGAAAACTGTAATTTTCCACATGAAACCACAGCTGCCCTCACACACAGAAAGGCACTCACATGCTTTCTTACAACACATGAATCTATTTTCATCGGTCACGTGCTTGCTTGCATAATAAATTTACACCATCTATCTAGTTCTTCATTATTTGGTTAGTGTGTCACTCTTTCATATTTAGCATCTGAAACTGTCCTTAAAGAATTATTGAACACTCATTTGTACTCTTTATTGATAGACAGAAAGCAGTAAAGTTTACAAGATGACTTTTTATTTCCTGTTTTATTTAAAAAATAAGATACAATAACAAAAGAAAAAGGACATCCTAATTTTTTTAAAACTCCCCAATTTGTCAATGCAGGCTACTCAACTTCATAATGTAACAGACGTTGCGAAAGATTTTTTTATTTTTCATATTGTGAGATATCTGAGTGAAATGGATTACCAAAAAAGTAAAAAAAAAAATGTAGGGCAGGACTTGGTTCCAGCCATCAGTTTTTGATCTAAGTGAGAGTTTGCAGGCAATTGTAAGAAAGGAGTTTACGTGGATAAAAATATTGAAGAGGTTTTTTTATTAAGTATTAAGAGCACAAAAATTGTAGCATACATAGATGAATTGTTCACTATAAAATCAATAATCATTTCATGCTGATTTTAAAGTTTAAATATGTGAACCACCAAACCCGACACATCATGGTTCGTCACTTTGTGTGACAACTTGAAAGTGTGTGCACATAGTGTCAGTGCTCACATGTCTAAAAATACAGACAGGAAACACAGCTTCCTCAATTTTTTAGTCCTGCTCTGCAATCATTCTTGATGTACTTTAAAGTCACTGAAATGTCCTCCTAACAATGAACAGTTTTCTTTTCAAATTGAGGTTACAGAAAACTCATAACGAAAGTGTACACTTGTGTCAGTCTCTCTACAGTGCTCACTGTTCTTTTAGCGCTTTACGTTGATAGGAGCGTACTCCGTGAACTCTACTGGGTCATAGTGCGTGTGAGCTGGTGTGGATGCTGTTTTAACATGGACTACAGCAGAATACATCACGTCATCCTGAAGAGAGAGGAAGAGATGGGATGATTGCGCACACAGCATCGCATCAATAAGTGATGTAATCTACAGTAAAAGTACGTTTGTTTTCACCTGATTGTCTTGTTCTCTCTTTAGCTCTTCACCATCAGTGGTCACCTTTTTATCATTTCTGCCTCCTGCAACATAAAACATCTTAGCCAGCAAGTTCTGATGATAATTTTGAACATTAGAGACACCGGTCTAATCACTAAAGGCGTTTTCAACATTTATTTGGTTTTGTACCTATTATTTTATGTTCCAAGAAGACAGCCACATTAGCTAGTCATTTACAAGTAATTTAGGGGTATTTCAGTAGTTATTAGTTATCAGAAGTGTGATTGTGTGTGTTCATTTACCTCTGTATCTCCATGATATAAATGCCAGTAATGCCAGTAAAAGCACTGAGAAAAACACTCCCAGTAGAATGAAAACATCTGTGGAGAAATAGAAATGGCTTAATGCTTCTTTTTTTCTCAAATGTATAGTGCAAATATGCATAAATCTCTCAATATGAGCTCATAAAAGCTCCATGCATGCATTTTTAAAAATTAAATACAAACACTTGACAACCAGAAAACATATTATAACCATTGTTGTATAATAAAAAGCAAAGCCTGAGACTTACATTGAGGTACATGTTGTCGTGGAGTCAGCTGAAGTTGTGAAGTTGTGGAGTCTTGTGTTTGGTGTAAAGGTTGATGTGTTGTAAAAGTGATTGTGTGGACATGAGGTTTTTCTGTTCAGAAGCCAATAAGTGTAAGTGATAATACAAAACACAAAAAAAATCTATAATCATACTTCTGAATATTTAGATTCTTTGTAAAACAAAATAAATAGTAATGGTGATCTGACAACAGAAATTGAAGAAAACTACCTTCAGCATGAAGTACAGTGAGTCTGAAGCCGACTACTTGCTGAGACGAGACAATACACTGATAGTCCCCTTGGTCCTCTGCGGTCAGTGCTGATATGTGTAGAGAAAGATTTCCTGGAGAGTTTGGATTTAACAGTTTGACTCTGTTCCTGTAATTCTCGATCTGTTCATTTGGGTAAATTTCTTTATAATTATTTTCAATGAAATACATCCATAGTATCTATTGAGGTTTAGCCAGTAGTTCAGTGCAGGAGCAGAACAGAACCACAGACTCTCCTGAATATCCAGTCACTGCAACTGTCCTTCTGATCTCAGCCAAATCACACCCTGAAAACATATTTATAAAAATCACTTTAATTTTACATTTTAATTTAAATGTAGTAAAAACAAACAAACAAACAAGAAGATTTCCTAAAATGATTTCAGTGTAACATTTAATATGCAACCAAAAAAGTCCTGGATTATCGTAAGCAAAAGAGAAACTCAATCATCAATGGGTGTGAAATTAAAATATCTGCCACCTGCTCCAAATTTCCACTTACCTTTAACTTTTAAGTCGACATATGTAACTATTTGTTTCAGTCTTACAGCTATAGTAGCCCCGGTCATCCATTCTGAGGTCAGAAATGAGAAGAGACAGATTTGTTGGAGAACGTTCATTAAAGAGCACACGTCTGCCGCTGTATTTCTCATCTTCAAATACTTGAATCCATCGATTTCTCTGGTCAAACTCCCAGGTGAATGTTGTGACTGTAGACTGAGGGTCAGCACAGGAGCAGGGCAGCACAACTGAACCACCTGTGTATCCTGTTATTTCTATTGTCTGCTTCATATCTGAAACAATACAGCCTGCAAACAAAAGAGTTTATTCAGAGCATTCAAATTTACAGTATAATAAACATGTAGAATAAAATGCACAAATACTTTTTTTTATTATATGTATACAATACTTTACAAAAGAGAAAGCTGCCTGATTTAAACAAGCAACATTTCCATTTCATAGTTTGTCATTTCTCTTAGGAATTCAAAGAACGTTTTGGATGAAATGTTTTGGAATTGAAAAATTCAATCAAATCTCTGTAGGCAAGAATATACAGTTCTGTCTTAGAAAAAAATACAAACTACAATTTGTAATTTTCTTTTATCACCATTAAGGTTCAATGCTTCATTTTTTTTGAATAAGTTTCATTTTAGATGTTTTTATTTTTAAATTATTGTTTTAAAGAACTACAGACACATTCTTCCTATCTCAATCTGAAAAAAATCTGAACTCACCTGTACTGAAATGAAACATAAAGATGAAAAGATATAAGTGGTCCCTCATGACTGGCTCTCATTCACTAATGACCTGACTCTATTTTATTAAACAGAGTCTTAACAGTTTGGTTCCTGTTACTTTTCAGAAAGTCTAACTTCCCGTTTCATTTCTTTGCACGATGCGTCTCTGTATGTTTTTTTTGTGTAAGCAATATTTGTACAGTTCACTCACTGACTATGCTCTTATGTTTCTTTTCAGCCTGTTTAATATATTCAGCTGCAGGACTGTCTTGGTGCGGTCGGATCAGATATTCTTTAAATAAAGCAACAAATGAGTCATGAGTCAACAACATCTAATTTTAAAGATTTAGACCGCTGACATATTAAGATGATACACAGAAACTGCAGCAGCAGCAGTCATAATTTCTGACCTAAATGGATTATGAAGTAGTTCAGAATGTTTTCAACTCAATCAACTCAGCAAACACTGAAGAAAACTAAACCATGTGTGTTAAATCAAATAACGCTCAGTCTGACTTAACATTTACAAGCTGTATTTAAAAAATGTATTATTGTAGGATTGCACAGTCTCATTTTTTTCCTGTCCTTCTTTTTTCTGTTTTAACACTAATCGTCATCACACCACTTCAAACCCTCAAAGGCAGAAAACACGTAATTGTCAGCCATGAGATGTTGTGTCATAGATCAGTGCTGCATCTGTGTGCTGTGTGTGACTGATAGTCAATGGACACAAAACCCTTTCTGCTGCCAACTCAGTTACAAATATATACATATATTTTCATTTTGATGGTAAAAAAACAGCTGGAGATGTGACAGAGATTAACGTAGCCAATAAAATTTAGCTATATTTTAGCTAGTTAAACTTTAGGTAATATATTTAGTCATATTTAATGTGTAAAAAAGCATAAAAGAAGCAATACACAAGAAAACAGAAGAGCACATTCAGTAGCTCTTGTGAATCCACTGTCTATCATTGTTACATTTTATTTATTTGCGCAGTGTTATTTCCACATAAAACCACAGCCATCCTCACACACAGAAATACACACACACAGCACTCATAAATCTATTTCTATCAGTCACGCACATGCTCACACAATAAAGTTGTACCACCCCTATATAACTCCTTTTATTAGCTAATTGATTCTGTCTGTCTGTTACTCATTCCCATTAAACAAACTAAACATAAATAATTCTTGCACACTCACTGTATTCATTTTATATTACGAACTGGAAAAGCTTACTATATTGATTATATTTTAATATTTAAGTTCTGAGTAAATATAGAATCCATGTGCTTTTTGAACATTTTTATGAACAAAAAACTTGATAATGTAACCATAATCATTTTTTAAAGTTTCCATTTGTGTCCACTAGTCAAAACAATTTGATTTTTATTTAGCTGAAGTACTGTATTTAAAACAAAACCAACCACGATGAAAACACACACAACAGTGACAGAGACAGAAAAGCATCTTCCTTGATCCTCTGTTCTTGTTGACACTCATTTCAATAGTCCATTTAACAGCAGGTTTTCTTTTTAAATTTACATGACAATGATTAATTATGATGTTTTTGTTTGCCAGAAAGCATTATAAGACTTTATAGTACTTCTGCTTCCAACAATTACCAAATGTTGCACAAAACATACATAGCTGTTTCAATATATCACTCAAAAATGCCCAATAACAGATTCAATATATTGTACATACAGTCACTCTATAGGCAAGAATTATTTTTCATGCTTCAGTGGTTGCCACTTTGAATCAAGTGGCTTTTTGTACATGTATAATCTTAAAATACAAAGGTCATAAGCTCCACTGCTAGTATAACCACTGTGAATATGAATTCTGAGGTTTAAAATGAAAAAAACAACAACAACCTGTTCTCAAGTTTGTTTAGTTTTGCTATTGACGTATTCAGGGAGCTCTACTGGGTCATTCTGTGCATGAGCAGGTGTAGATGTGGTTTTAACATAGACTACATCAGAACATGCCACTTCATCCTGGAGAAAAAGCAAAAAGTTTGTTTACAACTGCACACAGCATTGCATATAACCACATATATCATTCAATAGCTCAGCCGGCAAGTTGTGAAACATTCAGACATCAGAAAATTGTCTTCCAGCTGTATCTTTAAACGGTAAATACTGGCACTCAAAATGTTAGAGGTGCTTTTTTCAAAAACTGAAATATTGATTTATACTTAAGTTAAAACCAACTTAGCTCTACAACAACTGATTTAACATCTATCAATCACATCATATTTTGAAAATGCTTGTATATTTTGTCCAACACTCATTTACACTATTAATGAATTTTCTTTGACCTGAATCAGAAAGTGTTTTTGAATAATTAAAATTTCGCTAGAATGAACCCATTAGATGGTCATTTGCAATATGAGAAAGTGAGGTTACCTCTCCACATCTAGAAGATAATGCCAGAAATGCCAGTAACAGTACTACAGAAAACACAGCCACTGAAACGAAAACATCTGTGAAGAAACACACAGAGTAGTTGACATATCATGTTCAAAGGAACAAACATTATAGTAAAGCTCATTGTATAAAGAAAACCAAGCCCATGACTTACACTGAGGTGTGTGATGTGATGGAAGTGGAGGAAATTGAGGTGGTGGAAGTTCTTGTGTTTGGTGTGATGGTTGATGTGTTGATAAACTGATTATAAGGACATGTGGTTTCTCTGCTCAGAAAAGAATAATATAACACTGGAACAGAATCATATGAGAAACAAAGCTAACAGTAATGATAACAACAGAAATAGAAGAAAACTACCTTCAGCGTGAAGTACAGTAAGTCTGAAGGCGACTACTTGCTGAGACGAGACAATACACTGATAGTCCCCTTGGTCCTCTGTGGTCAGTGCTGATATGTGTAGAGAAAGATTTCCTGGAGTGTTTGTATTTAACAGTTTGACTCTGTTCCTGTAATTCTCAGTCTGTTCATTTGGGTAAATTTCTTTATATTTATTCTTTATGAAATACATCCATTGTATCTGTTGAGGTTTAGCCAGTAGTTCAGTGCAGGAGCAGAGCAGAACCACAGACTCTCCTGAATATCCAGTCACTGCAACTGTCCTTCTGTTCTCAACCAAATCACACCCTGAAAACATTATACAAATTATTTTCAAATATTTCAGATTACACTGCAGTAAAAATACTGTCCTAAAATAATTTCAGGATAATATTTAATAAATAGTTGCAATCAAAAAAGGCCATGAATGGCCTGCACTGTTATAAGTACAAGAGAAAATGAAAGGTCAGTGGATGTGAAATTTAAATATATTATGTCTGTCACCTGCTCCAAATTTCCACTTACCTTTAACTTTTAAGTCAACATATGTAATACTATTTGTTTCAGTCTTACAGCTATAGTAGCCCCGGTCATCCATTCTGAGGTCAGAAATGAGAAGAGACAGATTTGTTGGAGAACGTTCATTAAAGAGCACACGTCTGCCGCTGTATTTCTCATCTTCAAATACTTGAACCAATTGTTTTCCCTTCTTAAATTCCCAGGTGAATGTTGTGACTGTAGACTGAGGGTCAGCACAGGAGCAGGGCAGCACAACCGAACCACCTGTGTATCCTGTTATTTCTATCATATGCTCCAGATTAGAAAGAATACAGCCTACAAACAAAAGAGTTTATGCATTCAAATGAACTTTACTGGAATATATAATAATCAAGAAGAATAAAATCTGAAAAGGTCCCCTCAGGTTTTTTTCTTTTCTTTTTTTCTGTACATATATTGTGATCAGAAGTATTGAGGGGTCCAAGCATCGTTTAAACATTAATAGTGTTTCACGAGTTCACACTTACATATATTAAATAGAATAAAGTTTATGTGTATTTGGCATGCTGTTCGAGGGGAGGGCTCCGAGCTCGGAATATTGGCCCGAACCCAGAGTACCCCCCCTACAGGTTAGGACAGGAATAGTTGTAAGTGCGGAGAAGGGGTGGCAGAGGGATGCTGGAAAACTGCCAATGAACAGAGGTAAGTCTGCTGTGTATATATACACGCCTCTTATCTTGTTAACAGGGTTGATTACTGAGTGTTCTCCTCTTGTGTTAATTAGGTTAATTATCTGAACGTGCTCCTCCCGAACTTTGTTAATAAAACATCATTTAATGAACAGGACAATGTTACTCAAATCTAATTAGATTCTGTTTATTATTATTATTATTATGCACAAATACTATTTGTGACCTTGGACCACAAAACCAGTCATAAGTGTCAATTTTTCAAAATTGAGATGTATACATCATCTGAAAGCTGAATAAATAAGCTTTCCGTTGATATATAGTTTGTTAGGATCGGACAATATTTAGCTGAGATACAACTCTTTGAAAATCTGGAATCTGAGGGTGCAAAAAAATCTAAATATTGAGAAAATCACCTTTAAAGTTGTTCAGATTAAGTTCTTTGCAATGCATATTACTAACCAAAAATTAAGTTTTGAAATATTTACAGTATGAAATTTACAAAATATCTTCATGGAACATAATCTTTACTTAATGTCCTAATGATTTTTGGCATAAAAGAAAAATCAATAATTTTGACCCATACAATGTATTTTTGGCTATTGCTACAAATATACCCCAGCGACTTAAGACTGGTTTTGTGGTCCAGGGTCACATTTTAATTTGTTGGAACTACTTCCCTATTTCAAACACAGAGCCACCCTTTTGACTAATCACAAAAGATCTAACATGCCCTTCAGATCAGAGATGCATTTCAATTTCAATTTCTCTCAAATTGTCTAATAATTCAAAACTATTCAGGTGTGAACAGAGTCTGTAGTTTGTAGAAAAATCATCATTTTAATCATCCTTTCCTGTCATCAAGTATCAATGAATTATAAGTCTTATTTTATTATAATTTCTTTACTGTTTTAAACCAGAGCAATATCCATTGCTCACTGATCTCACACTGAGTCCCCTTGAATAACGCAAAATCTAAACTCACCTGTACTGAAATGAAGCATAAAGAGGAAAAGATATAAATGGTCCCTCATGGCTGGTTTTTACTCAGTCTGTCAACAGTCTTAATTCTGTCTCCTTTTAGCTGTCTTAGAAACTGAAACTTCCTGTTTCTTTTCTTCCCATAACATAACGTTTTTCCCTTTTCCTATTTAAGCAGTGTTTGTATCAAATTCTCACTGACTGGTCATTACTACCATCAGTTTTCATTGCACCTAATTTAAATTGGTGTATTAATTTTTAGTGACACTTGCACTATGAATGACATTTAGACATTTGAGATTTAAGGTATGTTTATAACCAACAGTCTCACAATATTTTTTATATCACACTGTGTAATATCTATGTGAATATCAGTGGACTGCAATTGAAGCTAAAACTTTCACATTGCCACAAGGAAGAGATGATTGTCTTGAAGTGGCAGAAGTGAAAGTATGCAGATGGAATGAAGAAAACTGAAGGGAAAAAAAAAAGCAACACACACTCTCAGAAAGGAGCCAGATGCCAGTATTAGGACATCAGGAAAGGACCAGGCCAGCTGTCCAGTCTGTCAAGATCTACTGAAAAATCCAGTGACTTGTAACTCTGGCCAGAGTTCGGCGTGTGTTCTCAGCCTGAAGCAGGACAGTCGAAAGGGATCCCACAGCTGTCCTCAGTGCAGAGAGATGTTCACTCCGAACCCTGTTCCACGCACATCCATCAAAGTTGATGATCTGTTGGAGAGAATGAAAAAAGGGGAGCTATCTTCTTCGAACCATCCTTCAGATCCAAGCTATGCTGGACCTGGAGACGTACGGTGTGATGAATGCACTGGAAGAAAACACAAAGCCGTCAAGTCTTGTTTAATGTGCCTGGCTTCCTTCTGTGAAAGTCACCTAATACCTCACACCACAGTGCCCTATCTGAAGAGACACAAGCTGATCGAAGCCTCCCCAGACCTGCAGGAAAACATCTGCTCCAAACATGACAAACTCAATGAATTCTATTGCCGTACAGACAAAAAATGTATTTGTGCTTTGTGTGCGTTGAATGAACACAAAGAACATGATACGGTTGAAGCTGAAACAGAAAGGACAGGAAAACAGGTGAGAACTTGTTCATGTTATATGCCTGACTTGATGGGTTCAAATGATTTTTGATGTTTACATCAGTTCTCTAAGGTAATATGATTGTAAAATGCTGTAAAAAGAAAGTTGCATATGATAGCACATGATCATAGCAGTAAACTAGTTAGACCAGTCCAGGAATTTAATATGCTTCCTTGATGAGCTACATAATTTTTTTCTACCCTAAAGACTGAGATTGCAGAAAAGCGAAGGGAAGTTCATCAAAGAATCAAGGAAAAACAGAAAGAGCTGGATGAGCTGAAACAGTCTTTGGATACACTAAAGGTAAGAACAACGCTGCAGGAGCAATCGTGAGTGGATGAATAGAAAAGAGAGATAAACACACATTAGAAATGAATTTTATGGTTAATGTTTTATGGTAAAGTTTATGTGACCTGTTGAGTATCAAGAAATCTTGCTAATAAATAAAGCAATGAGCAAAACAAAGCAACTTGTTCTTGGCAGAACTGACACTGTACCTGAAATTATAATTGTATGTTATTGAATGAAATATGGATTTGAATGCAATAGTTTTAATTATAGCTTAAAAAAATACAGAGAATCACAAAAATCAGCTGCTACTTTGTATGGATTTAACTGAAGAGGTTGAATGAGAGGAATAGGGAGAGATGCCACACTCTTAAAAATTAAGCTTTTTTATGGCATGATGAAGAGCCTTTGACATTAATGTAACCTTTCCATAATACAAAAGGTTCTTTATAGTAGAAAAAGGTTGTTTAGATTATTAAAATATTCTTTACACTAACAAAATAACAGTTCTTTTAAGAACTGTTCACTGAAAGGTTGGAGAAATGGTTCTTCTATGGCTTTTATTGTGAAAACCTGGTTTGCAGCTCACTCTGCTTTCTAACAGTGCTCTGCACAGGCTGCATTAGAGGAAAATGAAAAGATCTTCACTCATCTGATCCAAACTATTGAGAAAACACGCTCTGAAGTAGCAGAGCTGATCAGAGCTCAAGAAAAGATGGAATATAGTCGAGTTTCACAGCTTCATGAGCAGCTGGAGCAGGAGATCGCTGAGCTCCACAGGAGAGACACTGAGCTTCAGAACCTTTTAAACACAGATAATAATATTTTTTTCCTAAGGGTAATTGTTATTATTTTCTATATACTGTATGTTACTCTTTAATGACTTTACACCTTTAAATTGAGCAATTTTTTTTACATGTAAAAATGCAATTTATTAGTATGAAAATCCAGTGTAAATATATCAGTCTGTTTGGTATTTCTCTCTACAGAATTTCCAGTCTCTTTCTTCACTATCAGCATCTGTGAACTCACCCAGCTTAACTGTCAGGCAGCATATTAAACCTGATCTTGTGAGGAGATCGCTTTCTGATCTTAAATTGGAATTGCAGAAATTTGGCAAGGAGGAGTACAAAATTATTTCAAATGGTGAGAGAAAAAAAATATTTATATAAATGTACATAAGTGAGACTTTCATAATAATAATGCACTATTTTATCTGTATGTTCATTGTTCACAGTTACAAATTTTCAGTTGAGATTTCCTTTTGAGCCAATAAACAGTGAGGATTTTCTACGATGTAAGTGACACATAGTTCACTGTACATATACTCACATACAAAGTTGCAAAACTGTGGTTAATTTATTTCAAAATGTCACTGATCTATTACCTGTTAATGTACACATTTGTGGTTTTGTGTCTGCTTTCATCTCCAGATTATCAGAAGTTTACATTGGACATCACCACTGCACATGATGAACTCCGAGTTTCTGAAAACAACAGAGAAGCAATATGTCGTGAGACAATCCGACCGTATATTCAGCATCCAAACAGATTTGATTTTTGGCCACAGGTGCTATGCAAAGAAAGTATAACTGGACGCTTTTACTGGGAAGTTGAATGGCAAAAAGGAATATGGGGGGTCTATATTGCTGTTTCATATAAAGGAGTGGGAAGAAAAGGACAGGATCGTGTGCACTGGTTTGGACACAACAGTCAGTCCTGGAGTCTGGAATGTTCTCCAACACCTTATATCTGGCATGGCAACAATAAAACTGAGATCTCAAGGCCTTTATCCTCTAAAATAGGGGTGTATGTTGACTACAAAGCAGGAACTCTTTCCTTTTATGACATTTCTGACAAGATGACCCTCTTACACAGAGTCCAGACCACATTCACTCAGCCTCTTCATCCTGGGTTTTGGTTCAGTATGTCTTCCTCAATAACGCTGTGTGACCTGTGAATAAGCATAGCAGAAGTATGTGATGCTTTGCTGTTTATGAAATATCTGCGTAATGTTACTTTTATTAAGAAAGTAAAACAAAGCACTACATACAAATTAAAGATTTTTGTTGCACATAAACATTCTATACTGTGAGAAGCTAGAAAAGTGAAATGTTTGAAGGCATGAAATATACACTTTGCCTGGTATCATTTAAACTTTTTTTTCTTCATTTTTTAAAAACAAACATTATTTTCCTATATATTATGTAATAGCGACACAATATTTATACTTATGTGGATAAATAATAACAAAAAAAAAGTTTTTTTCTTCTAAAGATTAAAGTTATTAATACATTCATGAATATGTATTTATATATTTTAGCTTTCGTATTTAAAGAATGCATATGACTATAACACATATAAAGAATGCATATAACACTGCACTGTATGTTTAAATGCAAGTACAGGGGGAATGAATCAGGTGATGAAAAATCAGGAGATTTTGGAGTCTTATAGTTCTGACTGGAGTTATGACCCAAATACAGCAAAATACTGGATTTTATATGTGTTTCATATGTGTGTGCGTGCGTGTGTTTTTGTGACATATGAGGACACAAATTTGTATAATGACATGGGTATGACATAGGTATTACAAGGAGAAGGTGACTTATGAGGACATTATCCCATGTCCCCATTTTTCAAAAGGCTTATAAATCATACAGAATGAGTTTTGTTGAGCAAGTAAAAATGCACAAAGTTTCCTGTAAGGGGTAGGTTTAGGTGTAGGGTTGGTGTAGGACGATAGAAAATACGGTTTGTAAAGTATAAAAACCATTATGCCTATGGAATGTCCCCACAATTCACAAAAACAAACGTGTGTGTGTGTGTGTGTGTGCGTGTAAAATCTCTTGTAAACCAGGTGTAACTCTCTTTGTATTGTTCTTCTCCTGATGGAGACTTTTCTTCACACACTGATGGCAGTCAGCAAAAACAAACAAACAAACAGTCATATATTAATCAATGAATACTGTACATGTTTAGTTATATTTAATACAAAATAAAAATCAGATTGGATATCATATTCAGTGTTTACTTTTTTCATTCTACCACTCACTTCATTTATACATAATTACAACACAATGAACACACATTGACTATGGGCATGTTAGTATAATCATTTAACAACCAGAAATGTCCAAAGTATGTGTACATATATGTATATTTACTGTATTAAAAATGGTATTTTTTTTCTGTACTAAAACGCCCTACACACACTTCACCAGTAGGCCTATCTGCAAAATGTAAATAAAGCTAAAGAGTCAGATAGTCACCCTCCAGTTCAGGGAGAACAAAACAGATCTAGGTCTATGTGCGATTTTATCGTATATATTAACATACAGTACTCATTAAATCTAGTATAACGTGCTTAACTTCTGTTGTGAAACTCATTTGAAACCTCCTGTACCACTTCAGTACAAACCTCAAACTCACTTCCTATGTCCTTGTTTCGCTTGTGCAGATATGAGGCTCGCACCTCAGAAACTCCGTGTGGACTGGGGAATGATTACTTATATATTATGAAGAAGTATAAGTTTTTGAAAATCTCCCAATGTAAAATGATCGCAAAATGGTAATCTTTATATGAATAATCACACATATTAACATCTACAGTATCATGGTGGCACAGCAATGAATTGGTTACCGTAGCTAGGAAACCTCAAGCCTGCTATCCAACCACATGACCAAAGTTTCGCTTTTCATTTGACCATCACACACAGAACGCAGTACTAGTTCCTATAATGTTCACCCTGTCCCTGGAATCATAAAGGAGTATATTTTATCCAACGAAGATGCAGAGAACAACCAGGCAGCAAATCCAGGAGAAACAGAAAACAATAGAGGAGCTGAAACAGGTTGTGAACACACTGAAGGTGAGAGATGATTATTTTGTTTTGCACTCATCATTTAAGTGCACTATAGTTCTAAAGTTTTTGGTCAGTAAGATTTTTTTTAAAGAAATTAATATTTTTATTCAACAAAGATGCATTCAATTAAACTAGTGGCAGTAAAGACATTTATGTTACAAAAAATTATTTTTTTTGCATTCTTTTCCCTTTCTATGCATTCTTTCACTTTCTATTCAAATAAAAAAAAAATACATCATGGTTTTCACAAAAATATTAAGCACAACTGTTTTCAACATGTTAATGATAATGATAATAATATAAGAACTGTTTCTTGATCACCAAGAATGATTTCTGAAGGATCATGTGACACTTGATGTGACACAGTAATGGCTGCTGAAAATTCAGCTTTGCCAACATAGTATTGGATTGCATTTTTAAACGTATTGAAATAGGAAATAGTCATTTTAAATTATAATAATTTTTCACAATATTACAGTTTTTACTGTATTTTAAATCAAATAAACGCAGCCTTGGTGAACATAACAGAGCTACTGACTCCAAAGTAGTGTATTTTGTATAGTCATAGTGTTTGTTGGAGAATTAAAAACATCAGAAATGAAAATTCACCCTTTACTCTGTACCTCATGTCATTTTAAACCTGTGTGACTTTCTTTCTTCTGTGCAAAATAGAGAAATTTTGTATAATAATGCGCTGGTTGCCCTTTTTATGTGCAATTACAATGAATGATGACACAAGATCCTCATAAACATATGTGACCCTGCACCACAAAACCAGTCATAAGTGTCAATTTTTCAAAATTGAGATTTATACATCATCTGAAAGCTGAATAAATAATCTTTCCATTGATGTATGGTTTGTTAGGATAGGACAATATTTGGCCGAGATACAACTATTTGAAAATCTGGAATCTGAGGGTGCAAAAAAATCAAAATATTGAGAAAATCGCCTTTAAAGTTGTCCAAATGAAGTTCTTAGCAATGCATATTACTAATCAAAAATTAAGTTTTGATATATTTACGGTAAGAGATTTACAAAATCTCTTCATGGAACATGATCTTTACTTAATATCCTAATGATTTTTGGCTTAAAAGAAAAATTAATAATTTTGACCCATACAATGTATTTTTGGCTATTGCTACAAATATACCCCAGCGACTTAAGACTGGTTTTGTAGTCCAGGGTCACATATCATAAAAGCAGTTCTAATGTCAGCTTAGTAAGAGGAGCAGACCAAAATCGAAGTTTGGCTGATTGAATTTAAACTGGACTACTTTTTTTCTGTCTCCTTCCAGCACTCTGCTCAGACAGCAGTGGAGCACAATGAGATGATCTTCACTGAGCTCATCCTCTCTATTAAGAAAAAACAGCATGAAGTGACACAGCTGATCAGAGATCAGGAGAGGACTGAAGTGAGTCGAGCTGAAGGACTCCTGGAGCAGCTGGAAGAGGAGATCGCTGATCTCCAGAGGAGAGACACAGAGCTGGTGGATCAACACTCATACACAGAGAAACATTTGCCTTTCAAGGTAAAGCCACAGGTTGCCTGAGGCATTTTCTCTGGTTCAGTGCAAAACATTTTTAAAATATTTTTCTTAATATAAACCTTTCAGAATCTCTCTGCTTCTTCTGAATCTGAGGAGTCATCCGGTATGACTGTTAATCATATTCTATTTGATGGACTGAGGAAATCTCTCTCTGATCTAAAACAACATTTTGAAGATTTTTGTCAGGAGGAGATCAGTAATATCATCTCTGTTGGTAAGAGACTCCATCCAACTTTTAATCATTTAAATAATTGTATTTTATTTTATGTTATTTTGCACTACAAATATAGCATGCAATCTACAGTATTAAACTTTTCTTGTAATGGCACTTGATCTCTTTTCTTTTATAGTGGCAAGAATTAAGATTTTACCATTAACCAGGAATCACTTTAAACAATGTAAGTAAAAAACAAACAAACCCTGCACCATTACGTGACTATAGCTATATGTGAAACTTGTCACATTGTCATGCAGTATACAGTATGTGCAGTATTTTTAAAATTTTGAATTTACAAAATTTACAAAAACAACAGATTTTTTTCAATTGTTGGCCATAACTGACAATAACAATCACATCATTTATAAATTGTTTTCCTTAGATTTTTGCAGCTTTACTCTTGATCCCAACACAGCGATTGAACATCTCGTCCTCTCTGAGAACAGCAGACAGATGACATACACTGGGCATTTAGGGATTTATAAGTTCCCCTGCAAGGTGTTTTGTAAGGAGAGTGTGTTTGGACGCTGCTATTGGGAGGTGGAGTGGAACGGGAGCTGTGTGCACATATCAGTCTCATATAAAGAAATTAGTGGCAGACGAAAGGGATTAGTCGGTATGTTTGGAAGCAACAACACATCTTGGAGTCTGCAGTGTTTTCCCAAGCCTGTTTTCTGGCATAAGAGCATTAAAACTGAGATCTCAAGGCCTCTATCCTCTAGGGTGGGTGTGTTTGTGGACTACAAAGCAGGAACTCTGTCTTTCTACAGTGTCTCTGATACAGTGACCCTCTTACACCATGTCCAAACCACATTCACTCAACCCCTCTATCCTGGGTTTTGGTTCAGTGCATTAGGTTCTGGAGATCTGCTCAATCTAGACAGCTCTGGGTCAAACACTAATGTGTTCTCCTCAGTGAAATTATGTGATCCATAAACAAGTATTGTGATCCCCTTATCTAAATGCAGCATTGCGCATATATAAACATTGCCATACACAATGTTATCACATATAATAAAAAAAACCTGTACAAGTAGTATGACAGGAATTAGACTATTATATTTTGAAAATGAAAATATGATTTTGTTTGTAAAACAATACATTTTGAAATGTCATAGCCTGCTTTTTTCCATAGATATATATACGTATATATGCATATCTATGTTTTTTTCCTCTAAACTGAATTTTTTTTTTTTCCCCTTTCTGTTGACCTTAACTATGGAAGAATTCAGGAGAATCTCAGCTGAACAATAAAACAAGACAGTCCTAATAAAGTGAAATGTTTGCTGCTTGATTATATAAGCTACTGTTGGACAGACATTATTAGCAATAACATTCTTCTCACAAATTTGAACAAGGAAAATCTATCTGTACTGAACAAAACACTTTATACAGTGTAAGGTATAATAATATTTTTTTTTAATAAAAATGAATTCAAATGTAGTAACGTAAATGAATTAAAATATAGTAATAAAAAAATCACAAAAATGTTTCACAAGTAAAAGCGCAAGATGTGAAATCTCACTGGTTACTCCAAGTAAGTAACTGTTCATAGGGATTCATCTGACAAAAAAGATGAATCCAAGAGTTGTCATTACAAAATGTATGAAGCTTCCTGTAGTACTCCTAATATCCAATAGGGGGCATAAGAGTTCTGAATAACAATGCTACGTCAAGCCGAATGAGAATGACCGAAATTACGACAT
The DNA here is from genome assembly GCA_021397915.2 of Tor tambroides. Taxonomy (NCBI): domain Eukaryota; kingdom Metazoa; phylum Chordata; class Actinopteri; order Cypriniformes; family Cyprinidae; genus Tor; species Tor tambroides. Next base: position 50,163 of record JAFVLL020042951.1, read on the forward strand.
TACACGCAGAGCGTCATACGCGTATTTTAATTCACGTATTGTTGCTATCTAGCGTGATAAAAATGGCGTCTACGTGGAAAATACATTTAACGGTTGTTTATTTAAGCGTCTTGTTTGGCCTGGCCAATGCAGAATCGAAACAAATAACCACGGTGGGTGACATTTCATATATTTTAGGCAGTTTACTGTCTCTCTGTTAAATTCACGTGTAGTAATACAAAGGCTTATCAGATAGTCTAGATATCTGTCAAGTTAGTAGACATTCGTTTGGTTTTTAAAGATGCTTAGCTACAACATAGTTTATCTGACACATTTAAAGAAATCGTCGGTTTAATATTCACGGTTGGTTTACCCAAAGCAGTGTCTGTCAGCACTGAAAAAACGTCAGCACATTTCTGTCAAGAGGGAATCCTGTAAACAAACGCGTTTGTCATTGTGTATGTGGTTTGTTTCACAGGAAACGGTTGTGTTAAATGTGACAGCGGTTAGTGAAACTAACCAGACTAAGTACACTGTACAGGTAAGATAATAACTTGTGGAATAATTAATTTACACGAGAATGGTGCATCACATCCGTATTATGTTTTGTGAAGGCGTGATCGTTTAAAATTATTTCTCATCCCTGCTTTCAGATACGTTTAAATATAGGTCTTTTGGACAATGAAACGTTCATTAATGGAGCTCCTCTCAAGCCTTCAGGAGTCACAAGGATGACATGTCCCGCTCTATTGTGTATGTATCTTTGTCTGCCTTCTTTTTACATTTAATTAATTACACTTCTTCTAACTAACAATGAAAAAGGCAAAGATAATAAACCCGACCTAACATAAACTAATAATTAACTAACATAAGTACATTAATAAGTACTGCAATAAATGTATAGGTCATTGTTAGTAAATGTTAGTTAATGCATTAACTAACATTAAAGGAATAGTTCACACAAAAATGGAAAAATCGCTGAAAATTCACTTACAGATTTAGAGAAATGTAACATTACATCCCTTGTTCAACAGTGGATCCACTGCAGTGAATGGGTGCCGTCAAAATGACCTTCCAGTTTGTTAAAAATCTGTGTGCTTGCAATTCATCAAGACATCATTTTTAACTTCAAACCATTGCTTCCAACTAAAATAGGCTATGAGACCTGTATCCATAATATTGCTTTTTTTTTCTTGATGGACTGAAGTTGTGTGGATTATTGTGATTTTTTTTAAATTTTTTTTTTATCATCTGTTTGAACTCTGACGGCACCCATTCACTGCAGAGGATCCATTGGTGAGCAAATGATGTAATGTTAAATTTCTGCTGTTCTGATGAAGAAACAAACTCCATATCTGGGATGGCTTGAGGGTGAGTAAGTTTTAATATCTTTGGTGAACTGTTCCTCCAGTAACGGAAATTAAATTTTTCTTTGTGTTTACAGTGGATGATTCTAATGTGAGCTCTAGTAATCTGGCGGATGGGTTGGTCAGCAGTGAGCTGAGGCTGATGGTGAATCAGTCATATGTTCAGAGTGATGCTGGAGAGCAGCTTCTGTTACTCGTCCTGACTCAGGAGATAATCCAGCTGGCGGATGAAAAGGTTTTAATCGTTACCTTATAAATGATGACTGACAAGTGAAATCTTTTCCATATCTGTTATATCCTTTATAGAGTAATTAAGCTTATACATGGAATGGCAGCTTTAATGCTTTGGAACGGATCCAAACTCTAGAGTGAGGCTTTGCTCATGAATGCTTGATGCCATACATTTTGTAGGTCCAGCAGCCAGACGCGTGTGAGGTGGAGATCCTGTGGAACCAGAGCTCTGAGGAGATCACACAGGTGACCAATATTTACCCTTCATCAAGAAGCAAGCTCTCTGCCATCCCACGAGAGAGTGACGTCTTGGTGACTAATGCGTCTATACGTAATGCAGGTAGATTTGTGGAGTAAAATGCCTGTTGTTTGTAATCTCCAAAAATGACTGTGATACTTTAACTGGAAGGATTTTTATGAATGGTTTTCTGTCTTCACAGTCGAAGACCAAGTGCTTAACACCACCAGCCACTATCTACTCAAACATGCAGAGACCACTCAGGAGGAGATCGCGGCTCCGGGGAAACTTCCTGAAACACCCTTGCGGATGGACCCTGAAATTCTGTATGAGTCCAGAGAGGAAGAGGAAAGGACTTCAGATTCATTGCTGCTTGGGTCTCCTCTGAGTGGGTCCATGTCCTCCTATAGTGTAAGTGACTGTGTACTGTTAACTCTTGGATCATATTGAATGTGTATGTATGTATGTATGTATGTATGTGTGTATATATATATATATATATATATATATATATATATATATATATATATATATATATATATATATATATATATATATATATATAATGGCTGCTGAAGATTGAGCGTTGCCATGAATAAAATACAATATTACTGTTTTCCTTTAGTGAGTGTGAGAGACCTAAAACATTAAAAAAATTGTACTGTTCCCAAACCTTTATGTAAATATAATTAAAAATAAAAATATAATTAATACATTTTTAAACTAGTCACTCTGGATGACCTTAATTTCCTCATTTTTTTAAATGTTCTGTTTCTCAATAGTGTCGTTTTCCTCATGTATTATTATTGTGTGTGTGTGTGGGCAGGTGGTGTGTCAGTGGGTCGAGGGGCTGAGAGATAAACTGAGAAGCTTCGGGTCTGATTCTATCCCACTCTTCTTCTTGATCATGTGGGTGGTGGTGGTTGGTGTTGCAGGTTCAGCTGTCATCATTAACATCCTGGATCTTCTGTTCCCCACTTGTGAACACAGGTACAGCCTACACTGACCCTGCATCAAATGCATGGCCATTTCATTTAGTACTGTAGACCTAAACACAGCTGGATTAGAAGTGGTATACGGCTTAGTTTGCTGAATATCACAAATAATACGTTTCTCTTCTGTCTTTCTTAGGGGATTCTTTCATTTGAATCCAGAGACTCTGATGCCAGATGATGAAAAACAGAGGCTAATAGATAACATGGAGGGAGAAACAACAGAAAAAAGCATTTTGATAGAAAAGTGATGGATGTGTTCCCATTAGTTTGGTTATGTGGCTTTATTTGGTTGACAATACCAATGATTTCAATGTAGCACTTTAAAAGAAAAAAAATATTCCCCGACATTTCCTAATGAAACAGATTTCTATTTTCACATCTGTGTCTGTTTAACAGCATAATCAGCAAATTACTTTTTGTATTTCACTACATTGTGAGGTGGAACAGGTGCATAAATTTAAATAAGCACAGTCCCTGAAATATCCTTGCATTTTTCCCCACTAAAGTGGTTATTTTATGGTAATACTAGGAATTGCTATTGCCTGTTATATATAATGAAATTACAGCATTACTGATAATTAAAGGGTATAGCATTAAAAAAATGGACAAATAATCCATTCAAGTTAATGTAAAAAGCCATCAAAATAACTTAAATAGCTGATTTCCAACTGTCCATATTATTTAAATGGATTATTTCTTATATCTATATTTTTAAATGGCCTGTATAAAACTGTGTTGCTTAATGTTGTTTAATGTTAATATTCATGTTGCTTCAGATATTGCCTGTTATGTTAAGCATGCACGCCAGCAAAACATTTCAACTCTGACCTGCATTAGGTGAATGAAATGACTTGTACACTTGAGCCTGAGCGGTCAGTTATTCCCCATCACAACATTTCAGTCATTTCAAGCGTTGTACTTTAATATTTTAAACATTTCAACAGGATGCATATATTTCATTGTAGCCCTGTCATTGGCTGTTAATGAAATCAGTCATTTTCTGTGTTATTCTGATGCATGTTATGACGTTTTTCTTCACAGTTTGTTACAAGAGTAAATTCTGCACAAATGAGTTTGTCCCAGTGAGTCTTTTAAAAAATATTTATTCAACAAAATACATCATTTTACAACTTGATCTTGGCAATGGAACGTCAGTAATGAAAAGAAACCAGAAACCGATTCCATAGTGTTTATAAAAGTCAAGTCACCTTTAAGACACGCTGGTCTCATCAATAAGGCAATTGTCCAACACTGGAAACTTTGGCTTTTAAGTCAACCACAGGAGCAGTAAACCTTTTAGCTTGCATAGCTTTTCACCTCAAGTAGCATTTGGAAACAACAGAGAATAGGGTTTGCTGGTCTTTGGTCACTGGCAGTGATTTTACAAGTAAAGACAAAACAAGCAGCCGGATCCTGTGTCTACATTAACATTATTGTCTGTACACGCTACTGTTTGTTATAAGGGCGCCAAAACAGGTTTTCCAGACTCCAGCCCTATGGATTTACTGGATAATTAGTTCAGCCTTCATCCTTACAAATTCATGTGAGTGAACTTCAGCTCAAGAGAAAGCTTAACTTTTATCAAGCTAACCAGCTCTGAAAAGTCCTGTAGATGTAAAACCAATTCTATTACTATTAAATATTAAACTTTTACTATGAATCTGTACACTCAAGATACAAACCTCATGCGAGGCAAGACTTACCACCCATTGATTTCAGTCTGGTACAGGGTGGAAGTGCTCTGAGATTTAGTGAAACTGGCCCTCAGTCTTTCAAAGTGCTAACGGTGACTGTAAGGAGGATCAATTAAGGTTTTTTGGCATCATCAGCAGGAGCCAAACTCCGCTATCCACTTGTCATATTTTTCTAGGTCAGCAGCAGATACAGACTTGGACACTTTCTTGAGTGCCGTCTCAAAGTCCTCCATTGTAGTGGGCATGTGCATCTCATCTTTCGACAAGTTTCGTATCTCCTCAGGGGTCAAGCCCTCAATCCGCCTTCTCATTGCCATCAGGGAAGCATCCCTGCAATTATTCAAAAACAATGAATCACTTCTAGAATTGTGGCACTTTAAACATTGAAAATAATTTCAGGTTGCACACAAAAGACTGCACCTGCAAACATTGGTGATGTCAGCGCCAGAGTATCCCTCCATCTGCTCAGCGATCTTGTCCATGTTGACATCATTGGCCAACTCCAGCTCCTTCAGGCTGATCTTGAGTAACTCCACTCTTCCTTTAGCTACAGTAATACAAATGATCATTTTAAATACTTTCATTGTTTATGTATCTAGAGCTGAGATGTATTAAGCTGGAATGATGGGTAATTCTGAATACCTGAGGGCAGTGGGATGTAAATTCTCTTCTCTAGCCTGCGTCTCAGAGCTTCATCGATGTCCCATGGGAAGTTGGTGGCTGCCAGAACCATGACCATTTTCGAAGGGTCATTTTCAGACGTCCCACCAACACCTGGAAACACAAGGTGTATTTATTGATTTTTTGTCAGCCCGGCTTGACATTAATAAACAAGAATGAAATGAATTCCATTTCAGCAGTAAAGCAATTCTACAGAAGATGTGTCATTATACAGCTCAATTATGAATTCAAATAAGCAGCTCTACAGAAGGCAATAGTGTTTATTCAGCTTATACCAGTCTGACGTTGATTTAATTCAGTTCAATAACAGTGTCAATGTTGCAAAGTTAGTTTCATTATCCAGCTCAATTCAAATTTTCTTCTCTTCCAATAGTGTCTGTGCAGTTAAATTGATAATATTACTGAATATTAATAACTTTTAAAGCCATATCTGCAGTTTGTATGAAGCAGTACCATCCATCTGGACGAGTAGTTCAGCTTTGACGCGTCTGCTGGCTTCATGTTCCTCTGAGTTTCCTCTACGGCTACATATGGAGTCTATCTCATCAATGAAGATGGTGGTGGGGGCATAAAAGCGTGCCTGTATGAAAATGCAAACACAAATGTATGTATGGTGATAAAAAAGGTAGTTTGGCTACCATTTTACATTTATTAACGAGGAGTTGCGCAGAAAGTGATTTTACCATCTCAAACAACAGCCGCACAAGTTTTTCAGACTCCCCTCTGTATTTGGAGGTGAGGGTGGAGGAGGATACGTTAAAGAAGGTGGTTCGGCACTCAGTGGCAACAGCTTTGGCCAGCAATGTCTTTCCTGTGCCTGGCGGACCCACCATCAACACTCCCTAAAATTGTATGCGAGTTCAGTTATTGTCTGAAATATCAGAAATATAGTATATAATGTGTATATATACATATAATGCAGGATATAATATGTGACCCGGGACCACAAAACCAGTCATAAGTGTCAATTTTTCAAAATTGAGATTTCTACATAATCCGAAAGCTGAATAAATAAGTTTTCCATTGATGTATGGTTTATTAGGATAGGACAATATTTGGCTGAGATACAACTATTTGAAAATCTGGAATCTGAGGGTGCAAAAAAATCTAAATACTGAGAAAATCACCTTTAAAATTGTCTAAATGAAGTTCTTAGCTATGCATATTACTGATCAAAAATTAAGTTTTGATATATTTACGGTAGGAAATTCACTAAATATCTTCATGGAACATGATCTTTACTTAATATCCTAATGATTTTTGGCATAAAAGAAAAATGGATAATTTTGACCCATACAATGTGTATTTGGCTATTGCTACAAATATACCCCAGCGACTTAAGACTGGTTTTGTGGTCCAGGCTCACATATAGTATATATGTAAGATGTAATGCAGTATAGATTAGCCAAAAAGTGGATGGTAATACATATGAAAAGTAAGTTACACAGCTGTTAAATAATACTATCTCAAACACTTTTTTTTTTTTTTTTTTTTAGCAATTAATACTTTTATTCAGCTAGGACATATTAAATTACTCCAAAGTGACAGTTAAGGGATCTAAAAAAAAAAAAAAAAAAAAAAAAAAAAAAACAAACAAATGCTGTACTTTTGAGCTCAAAGAATCCTGAGAAAATGTATCAGTTTCCACAAAAATATCAAGCAGCACAACTATTTCCAATATTCATAGGAAGTGCTTCTTGAGCTCCAAATCAGCATATTACAAGGATTTCTGAAGGATCATGTGACACTCAAGACCGAAACTGTGTCTGCTGAAAATTTAGCTTTTACATTACAGAAAAATTATATTTATTCATATATTATAATATAATACTGTTACTTTAAATTGTAATATTACAACACAATATTGCTGTTTTTACTTTATTTATGATTAAATAACAGAAGCTTTGGTGAGCATGGCACTGTGAACGGTTCACCATTGATATCTGAAAGATTTGGGATGGGGGTTTTTGGAAATCCATACGAGCATGTGTGATTTTCTTGTATTCATACCTTCCACGGGCGTCTTATTCCTTTAAAGAACTCAGGCATCCACATGGGCAGAACCACAGCTTCCTTCAAAAGCTTCTTGGCCTCCTCCAGGTCAGCAATGTCATCCCTATATTAAAAATTAAAAACCATTATCTATGACTGATTATTTTTATAAATAGGGGATATTTTAAAAAACAAAATGAGAACTTTTCTGGAGAAAAGTGAGATGAAAGTAGATGAACCTACCATGTGACATTGGGGTTTTGGGAGATGATGTCTCTCTCCAGAGTTTCAATCAGATCTTTGTCCTCTCCTCCTCTGTCAAACCTCTTCACCTCCGTCTCCACACCCTCCGCTTTGTTCTACAGAGGGCAGAGAGTTTCATCAAATTAAATAATTTTTAAAATTATTTCATTGGCAAAAGTTTCTGATGGGCTTTTCTGCTAAATTAGAGACTGTTGCAAATGGCTTTGCAAAAAATGGTAACATCAGATTAAGAAGACTTCAACCTAATGACCTACAAGTACAGCAAGCTCTGTTATTTCAATCTTTGGACAAAAACCAAAGCGCTTATAGCTTATAGTGAAACGTATTTTTCTTTAATTCTTTCTGAACTGTTTGCTTTGATGTCAGAAACTGGTATCACAGGTTCATAACATTAATACAGCGAAAGGCATCTGATCCTTTGAGTAAATATTGTGAATGCAAGCACTTTATGACACAATAAGCCTTGTTCAAACAGTAGACAGAAATAGGAAATGGATCCACATGTTCTTACTCTATCATCCTTTGGCTTGGATGGGTTTTCTTTCTTTTCTTTGCCTTTCTGGGGTTTTCCCTTGTCACCGTTGGCAACACGTGGCGAGGGTCGTGGTTGGTTGCGGGGGCCAGCGCTCAATCGGCTCCCGTGGGCTTTGCTTTCTTTATGCGGGCCAGAGGATTTCCGCACTACACCTGGAGACGGCCTGTTCACCAACACACAGACACACACATGTAGTGTCAGGACATACAGTGTGACTGTGCTGACTTTGAAGGGACTCCCTTTAGCAATTTTATTTTAATTTTGCTGAATGGAATGAACGGTCCTTAATTAACATGGCTGTAATCGCTCATTCAAATGGTACTTCATAATCAGATTATGGTTTATATAACAGGCTTGAGAGCCCTTTATTGGCCTCAAGGGAGGCATGAAAGAGAATGAGGGGCTGAGAGACGGAGGGACGCCATTTAGATCTTAATCTAATTCACATGATAGGAAAGCTGATGGGGGCTTTAAAACTCAACAACAACTACTAAAGACAGGATTCCCACACAGTGTGGCCAATGAATTTCCAGTTGTTTGAAATACTGGATAAGGATTCTTAAATCTTGTTTTAAAAAGGCATATTTTCATGCAAGTGAAAATTGTAATAAATTGTAAAAATTAAATCTACTTATTTAAATTAAAATGTTCACTATTTAGTATGGATTTTTCATGACATTTAAAAACAATTATTATAATTAATTTACTTTTTAAAAATGTATTAATTCTTTTTTAATGTCATTATTAAATGCCCAATCCATTTTTCAGGCCTGGAAAAAAAATTGTAAAAACTCTTTCTGAAGATTTCCACAAGCTTTTATAAAGGTTTCTATGACCATGGGAAATGAATGATATATTCACTATTGCATGAGTAAAAGAGTTTGTGTGACTCTGTGATGACTGTCGGGAGAGTTTATAATAAAACCAGACATGGACATTTACCTACGCTCCACATGAACAGGCATAATGTCATTCTCCTGGCCAAAGCTGCTGGGTTTGGATGGGGCCGACTCCAGCTGGAAGCTCTCAAGTGTTGCCATGATCTCTCGTACTTGCTTAGTTTCCTCATTTATCTCCTGCCAAACCTGGATGAGACAACATGAACACACAAAGGCATTAAATAGCCTGAATCATACTTTCAGACAGTCTGAACAATACCCAGGGAGGAACTCTAACCTGTTGCCATTTCTGCTGTAGAGAAGAGTCTCCAACTGAGTAGAGGTATTTTCTGATCTGCTCCAGGACCCCCTGATAACAGACCACTGCAGAGCTGTAGTTCCCCAGCAGGGCGTATTCTCTAGCCAGCTTCACATTCTCATTGATCTCCGCCAAACTCATTCTGCAAGAGTTCAAATATGAGAGACAGTTGAAGACTTATGGAAAGATGTTTTATGTTTAAAAATACAAACAACATTTGTGAACGCAAATGGTGTCAGTTAATAACACTCATATAAACCACATAAACATGGGGGAGAAAAACACAATGCAACGACTTTCAGACAGCATCCATAAACTGAATCGGGGATTACCAGGAAAACATGACAAGCATTAAACATTATGAGCTTACGTCAAAACAAACATTTCAACTGTGTATTATAGCAGTGTGTGTAGTTATGGAGTTGAACTGTACAAACCTGTGAAGTGATCAGTCTCTGAAGTGTGTAAAACTTTCCACGAAAGATGTTCGTAAAGGAAAGGCTCAGCATTCAACCGTTATTACGGATCAAAACTCATGTGTGTGCTGCTTTGGGCGAGGATTATATCTGAAACAATTTAGGATCCACGCAAACTCATAAATTCACTTGTTTGGGAAGGGCACTTAAGACTGTGAAGGCGGAAGCAAAAATAAAAATCCCTCGTGTCGCTGCTTTTCAATATAAAGGTCAAAAGCGCGAAAATATTTTTTCAAAATAAAAGTGGAGTATGGGGGATACAAACAATACATATAAACTAAAATATCTAATTAAATAAAAAATAATGTAATTACAGGAAAATAATTTAATAAAACAACGTTATGAACATTGTAAAAATGAAACAAGGCACCAACAACAACAACAACAAAAAAAATACATCGTCGTTAAAAGGTTCCCTACACTGAGGCAACGTTGTGTTTGCACTTTTTTAATAGAGCTGTTCATTTTGTAGTCATAAAACTCAGAGTAGAATTAACTTAGTATTGCAAATATGGGTTCTATTAGGAATCAGTTTTTAGAATAGCAGTTTTTGATTTAGGCGTAAAAGATCTGTGATTAACATTAGTTGAATTTATCTTCTCATTTTGTTTTACAACATAAATTACAGTCATAACTCCAAGTTGCTAAATAAGGACTACTACAACCGCATAAAATTAACATGCCTGATAAATGGAAAAATTGTATTACTAATGTAGAACCTAACCCTAACAACAACAGCTTCAATTCAAAATTAATGTTTGAGGTGATTCACTTTTACTCTTCCAGAAATTATATCCATAGGTAAATTTGTGGCATCAAAGTTGTCAAATTGGTCAAGTTTAACAGCTCTGTCTTCGTCTGCAGCTTCTCATTACAATCGAAGTCAACTATCAATTCAGATCATAATGAAAACGTCAAAAATGTTTTATTGTTATTTCCACGGTTATCGGCAAGTATCATTTCATGAACCAAGATGAGGAAGATGACAGGAGACCATAGAAGTATACCAGGTTACTGTTGCATTTGGACAATGTGTACATGATGAAAGAGTTTGTTTTTTGATGCTGCTTTCTTTGACACAGAATGCACAGACCGAGTGGAAAAAATGTAACTGAATCAAAATAATTCAAAATGAAATGTTTAAAACTAGATATGTCTAGTAAGAGATGCAGCTATTGGCTATGAGGTTAAATATCTAAGATCTGTAGGATATAGAACAGTGATTGAAATAACAGACAATTTAGAAGAGCTTTCAAAAAGTGTCCTTCACTTGCAGAAATTGTGCTTCTGGTTGTAAAGAAGAAATAGCCAGTGATTCAGTAGTCGGAATCCTTTCAAATATACAGTGTGGATGATGAGTCAGTACCAAAGTTTTCATTGAGAACCGTCTAGGGAACGTGGGTTTTTGTAAAGGCACATAGTTTTTCTGGGAATGAAGGTGATTACTGACATGCAGTTGGACTTTTTTGCATATGATATTATCAAACATTGGCAGTGCCATTCACACTAAATTTGTCACATTCACATTTACAAACTGGATGCATACAGGACGAGAAAGGGGGTGGGAAATACTCCTGGGTTGAAGCTATCTTCAGTCAACATTCAGTCAGTTCAAATGAAGTTTTTCCACACACGGGCATCACATTTCCTTGCAGCTGAAGAAAAATAAAATAAAATAAAAGATGTGCAAAGTTGATTGATGGTAACAACAATGAGAAAACAATTCCTGGTGACTGTGGTGATGTAAAGGAGAAACCACTCCAATCAAACTACAAATTCAATAAAATAAAAAAGGCACATGTACAGCAGCCTATCTAATGTCTTTTTGTGTGTGCTGTGTGCACTGATGTTCGGGACGACTAGCAGCAGTGGAACTTCAGTTTTACAGTTGTGTCTTCTGGCCCCTTTTAATTTGCTTCCATGTGGTCCATTACTGGTCTGTGGCGGTGACAAGTTCGAACCACTGTCTCAAAGCATCACTGAGTGTCTCTGGAAGGGCGTTCACATTTCGCAAGATAATGTAGAAGGGGAAGGGGAATTCCTCCATGTAGGACCGAATCTCTGGCAGCTCACCCGGCCCTTTAAATATGGGTACTTTAATATCCAATATGGAGTCCTAACATGGAGAGATTCATATATTAATATACATTGCAATTTAGAATGTATATTTATTTTATTATTTTAATTATGAAAGAATTTAAGTAATTATAATAAATATAATTCAAATAATTTTAAGATAAATGTTACAAATTTATAAATGCTAAATTATCTAAAAAAAAACCTAAAAAAAAAAAAACCTGGGG